>JBAJNP010000475.1:0-94088 GCA_036877545.1 Yasuhikotakia modesta
TAAAGCTTATTAAGCTTATTTTCTTTCACTCACTATTCCTCACTTTCACACTTTGAAGTGGAATGTCATTTTTATAAGTATCTGACTTAATTTAATGGCTTTTTAGGCCTGTGTTGAAATGGAGAGGAAAACAGAAGAATTTTAAAGACTGGATTCCGACATGCAAGACGTACAGAACTGGGATACAGTGTGATGTCAAAGGAGTGTGTGTGTGTGTGTGTGTGTGGTTTTCAAAACACAACCTCAATAAAAAAACTAAACTGAACAACCAAGTTTTACTTTAGTTTCATAACTATCAAATAAAAAAAATATCTGAATCTATCAAATAAAAAAAAAATCTGAAACTGCTTCTTATCCAAAATGAACAGTATATCTCTCAGTCAAACTGTGTTACTGGTCTTCAGGCATTATATATAGAGAGAATATAGGAGTATATGGGATTGAAAACTCTGTAGAGAGAAGACGCCACAGGCAAACTGCAATTTTATACGTTTCTGGTACAAATTACGTGCCTGTTTAGCTCTGCTGAATTGGTAAGAACGTAAAATATGTCTGAGAATTCCTATGAGACTCACTGCATTCATTATCATATTTCACGGGTCTTGATCCCAAATGAAAACAAGAGTTGTGCTTTATTCTCAGTGTGGAGATGCTTGTTTGTGTGTATGGAGAGTTTGGTGTCATCTGAGGGGAAAAGCTGACCTAATGATTCTACATTGTTTTTTAGCACAACAGATAAAGTTAAGAAGTTGTCTGCTTTGTATCTACGGTTTTGTTGTCCAAGATACATTTTGGGAATTGTAGCATTATACTTTGGCACATCATTGAGGATGAGTGGAACTTTATCCCTAATGTTTCCATAACGGATGGCATCTTTTCCTGACAGGATTGCTGATAGGATCTGGATGTGCCTTGTATCCATTGGGATGGGACAGTGAGGAGGTCCGGCAAACCTGCAGCAACAATTCCGACCAGTTTGATCTCGGTACGTCACACGACTTCTGGTTTTCTTATATACACCGAACACTGTTTATAATTATCAACTGTTCTTATGTTTAACAGGCTCTTGTGAGATCGGATGGGCTTATTACTGCACCGGCGCTGGGGCTGTGGTCGCTATGCTGCTGTGCACGTGGATGGCATGTTTCGCTGGGAAAAAACAAAAACATTATCCTTACTGAATGCCACAGATATAGCCGTGATAGACTTTCACTCTCTGATTAAGAGAGCTTCTATATTCTCAGTGGGTTTCACAAGCGCAAGAAGACTATATCCATGACTGAACTTTGACCTTTCCGCTGCAGCGACCACTTGAAACGTGTCCTATGACTGACTTTGACCTTACATTGGGGGCATTTGGGTTCCTCAGCTGTGCCAGTACAATTAAAAAGAAATATATTGGGTTTGTGAAGATTGTTGTGTTTTCAGAAGGACCAACTTTTTCTTTGCATTTATCTTGCTTTTGTTGTGTGTATGTGTAAGTACAGTATTCTTGGTGGCTTAAGTTGTTGTGTTTTGGTACATTGTGTTTTTTTTCTGTGTATTATAATAATCTATTCTATATTATGCCTTCATGTTCTGTTGTTGACCTGTTATCGCCTTAAATATCTTTACTGCAATAACATACATCAAAAGCAGACTGTGTGTTTGCTAAACATATTTTATGTTTGACAATATAGTGTTTAATATAATCATTTATTTGCCATTGTAGATATACAACTTTTATATAACAGATTCATAAATGTTGATTATATTTCACCACATTTGTAAACAAACACTGTTGTTTGAGAAAATCATAGTTGTTAAGCATACATAAAAAAATACATTAAAAAAGGACATTTGTTGCATTAAATGCTTTGATTTTGTTTAGTGCCTTACAGTTAATCTTAAAACTGAAGATGTCATTTGTAATCTGAGAGATCTATGTGTATTTAACCTGAGTGCATGTTTCTCTTTTCAGATGATGAATTGTCTGGTATTAATTTCAGACAGTGAAGTGTTTGAATGCTGGTGAATGTAAAAGCCCATTATCTTCAGAGATACACACTGCAGGCAGATATAAAACTCATCACAAGTTATTGACGATCTGTTCTTTTCGTTTAGCTCTATCAGCAAACTGTCACACGCGTGAGCTGCAGTCAGCTCTTGTTTTGGGGGAGAAATGAACATATGAGGCTGCTTGAGGAAGATGAACTGTTGTTGATAATCACAGTTTTCATCAAACGTCACCCTGATTTTACCTCAGTGTTGATTTAATCCCCAGAGGTTATATTAAATTGAACAGAACAGACCAGTGGTTAAGATTCATAGTACATTGAAGACAACAGAAGTACAGTGAATGTCGCACAAACGTATTGCTTTTTTGACTAGTTACTCAAAAGCCCAGCTAGCAATTTTAGGTTGTAGAAATGTTTCCCATGTGTTCCTTAAGAAACAAAATTGTTTAAAATGTTATTTTGAAAGTTCTAGGAATGGTCAGAAACATTCAAATGTTTTCTTAATATTATTGCTTGGTTATATGAACGTTATTCAAACGTTATTATTTCTGTATGTATGTTTTATAAAGATGATTATGATTGGCCATCCAACCAGATTCAGTTTACAGCCTAGTTTACAGAATTGAAAGTGATACTTAAATCCATTGTGGTGGTCAGTTTCATCAGACTGAACACACTGGTCATCCGGTCAACAACATTACCTTATTATCCCACCTTTAGGATTAAAAACTAATATTGACTGTCAAAAATGACCATGTACAAGTGTCAGTTTGAACACACAGTCAGCAAAACGTCTCATGAATTAAATATTACATGAATCAAATAATCTGTATTAAATGTCTGTATCTGTATTAAATCACATTAAAATAAAGGCACGCGTCCCACATGCATTACGTTTGTCTGCAGCGTGCAAAGGGCGGAATCTACTGCCACCTACAGTCCCAATGATGTATGACACACGTGCATTACAAACAGGCCTGTTTTCTGTAAATGCATGAACTTCTTATTGGCAGAAGGTGCAGAAACAAACTTTCCACGTTTTACATAAACACCTCGTTGATGTTATTTTGTTTGCAGGGAAATGTTTGTGTTTATGCACTTGTGTTATTGCACGGTGGTTTAATAGGAAGCCGTATGCAGGAGGACCTTTATTTATTAACAGAACCGTCATGAAACGAAACGAAACGTCAATTGAACCAAACAATAACTTATTTATTTTTATTTAAACAGGGTTTTTATACAAATAGCAGGGCGGCCCGATCACGTGAACAGAAACCGTGAATCTCATTGGCCGGCTACAATGACTCGCAAACACGTCACCAGCCGGACCGTCCGCCGCGCCAAAGTCAAATCGTTCAAACGAGCGATTGTGTCTCGTGTCTGTATTTTATCACATTTGCATCCCTGGATTGTTTAATGTAAGTAAATGTTAGTTTATTAACTCGTAATCAGTTTATGGATGTTATGATTTGGTCCACGATGAGGCATATAAGCGTCTTCCTCTGCATTAGATTTGTTGACATGCTTGTATGTGTATTTGGGTGCAAACGCTCATGTGTGACATAAATGTATACATATATGTGACTTAATACATAAACGGAAGCTTTCAGTAAAAATGTGATTTAGGCTGTTGTTGATGTAAGTACAGTATATCCCTATTTAAAAAGTGGCAGTAACCAAAAGGTTTGTATGCACGTAAATACAGTGATTTTTAATGAGATGTTTGAGATGTTTTAATAACAATGTTATCTCATGTTCAGCAGGACAAACCAACGTTTCAGAGTGGATCAATGGAGCAACTTATGAGAAAGGTCATTTTATAAGAAATCAACACTATATTTTATATTACACTATAAATGTCAATATGCATAGAATGTAACTTAATTGACAGTGTTTGTATTGTTCTTTATGTTCAGAGTAACAAGGAAAACACCAAACCAGATCTCTCAAGAAAACGGGTCATCGGTAGTAATGTGTCAAAACAGAGATTTTTATCTAAATCGGCACCCCTCCAATACAAGAATGATCTTAAGGAGGATCATTCTGGAAGAAAAGAGAAGGAAAAGGATGTCAGACCAAAGACCAACACCAAAGAAGCTAATCCAGCTAAGCGAAACACACTAAGCCAAGCTTTTCGTTCCCAGCAGTCAGTAAAAACCAGAAAGCTTGTGGAAGAAGTTCAAAAACAACCTTCTACTCTACTCCAGAAACCTAAACCTGGTACCTACAAAGGCCGTGTGATACAGTCTAAAATTGACTGCTTCAGAAAACCAAGTGATGTTAGGACCACAGAGAAGAAAGTGATATCAAAGCCAGATGTGAACAAACTCAAAACTGACTTACCTAAAGTCCGGTCCAAGTCTGTCACTGCCTTGCCAGTTTCCACAAGACCCACATTCGGCTCTGCTGTAACATCGACATTGAGATCAAAATCTGTGTCTGAGGTTCATTCATGTGTTGCTGAAAAAACAGTCCAGAAGTCAATTTCCCAAAAGCGGATACCTTCAAAAGTTTCCGGCTCTGTTTGTCCAGCAGGTCCACACCAGGTACGTGTTCCTCCCAGGTCAGCCCCTCTAACCACAGGGCGCTCGGTCACCGGCAAACCCATTGCCCCAAGGAGGAATGCAGCGGTGCCGGCTAAACCCAAACCTGCTGTGGCAACCACTGAACAGAAAGTTGGCAAGTCTGTTACAAGTACACTCAGCCAGTACAGAGTGCAGATGGAAACGGCTGATGAGAGAAGGTAAGTTGTCTACACGTTTTATAAAATATTAATGGCATGGTTAAAGGATGATCAAATAACAAATTTGTGTGAGTTGCTCCTTTAAACCACCCAATGCCATGCTGATTTAAAAATGAAATATCTTTGAACTGCAGCTAGCTTATGCATTACATGTTACTAGTAGTACTAGTCTCTCTACAACATCTAATGTTCCTTTTGTTCTCCTGTCAGAGCAAAGCTTGCAGAGTGGCTGGCATCTAAAGGAAAGACTCTTAAAAGGCCTCCAATCTCAGAAACGTTGGCTAATGAGTCACGTAAACCTGCACAAAAGACTATTGCCCGGCCTGAACCTGTTACCCAGTCTGTAAAACCAAACCCTGGTAGTAAGAAGGACGGCCAGGCTGATGACATTAACATCTCTGGGAACAAACCAGTACCCTCTAGCAGATCAAGTAACATTTTGAACACCACACTGGACCTGCTTGACAACAGTGATACGGATCTGCCAGTCGACCCAGAGATGAAGATTGAGTCTGTAAGAATCACTGTAAATCCTTTATTTATTGCATTTGTTTATGTATATAGAAATAGTAATTGTAACTTTTTTTACAGTTGGTGCTCAACTTGTGTGATAAATTGGAGGCAATGGAAACCCCCTCATCATGCGAAGACGGTGAGTCTTGTCCTCGTTCTTCATGCTAGAACTGGAAATTAGCGTTAGCATAAGCGTTGGTATAATAAGAAAGCAAGTCAACTGTTTTCAAATAAAGGCCAAAGGATGCACATACTTTACTGTCATTAATAAAATATTACTGATGTAATAGTAAATGAAACCAATTTGTTTGTATTCTTTGGCAGTAACAAAAGAGGACAACAGAGCTGATAATTTGGCAGGTGAAAAAATGGAAGTGGAAGTAGAGGAGCAGGAAACTGACAATGTATTTAAAATTCTGAAAGAAGAAGAACTGGAGGAAGAGGAAATAAAGAAGGAAGATGATGAGGAAGTAAATGAGAAGAAGCCGTATCAGAATGAGGAGATAAGTGCCACAACTCCAGAGATGGAAGGAGCATCTGTTGTGAAGTACAGTGTGAAAACAACTCCATACCTGCAAAGGTAGGTTGCTATAATAGTGTCCAGATGCTAATGCAAGTGTGAGGCAGTTATTTAGATTGACATTCATTTTTCACTTCATTTGCTTCAGTGTGAAGAAGAGAATTGAATCTGAAGCGGCACCAGGCAGTGGCTCACGCCGCAAAGGCGCAATCAAAGACCTGAAGTTCCTCACTCCCGTCCGGAGATCAACGCGAATCCAGCGCAAGTCCTCACGACTGCCAGACATGCTGACTGACCATGACACGTGTGTCTCCTCATTGGCTGAGCTGGTGCAGCTGGAAGATGCAGATGTGAATGCATATATCTACAGAAAAAACCCAGCCCTGTTGGAGGAACATCCTGATCATCCTGGAGATGTTGGAAATGTCTGCAGTTAAAGAACGTAAGATGATCCAACATTCTCCAAAAAGAGAAGGTTTCTTGTCTTGTGTACCTGATGATTGGACTGTAACTATTCTATGTGACACAATTAAGTGTAATATTTAAATATGTAATTGTTTGTTGCATTGGTCCTTGTGTTCAGCTCCATTAACTGTCAATGAAATGCCTCATTTCACAGATAGGCCCACCTATAGCTTCACCCCTGCTGGTAACTGTAATTTATAGGTACTGTTTATGAAAGCCTCTACTGTATCTTTATCTGCTAACATGAAACTAATATGCTTCTGCATGTACCTAATTCAATTATTGTGCATGTGCATTTAGTGATTTTTGTGTACCTGAAAATATTATTGTACCTCTGCTTTGATTGTGTAAAGTTGAGCACAAAATCCTTAAAAAATTGTTTTTTTTTAAAGATTATAATCAAAAGAATGAACAACACAGACTTTTAAAGGTGTCAAATGCTAGAACTTTTACTGTACTGCATTTTTACTTGTTTTTGAATGTGTAATTTGACTAAACTAGTTGCAGTATTTTCTTTAAAGGATTACATTAGTCCCTTACTGTTGACCATGTCTTTTTAAAGGCAAGAACATTTGCTGTATTTTAATGTTAACCCAATGCTTCAGCTGTTCATTTGTTTAGTGCAAAACGACACGTTAAATATCAATAAAGACTGTTTTAAAGTGTATCTTAAATGCTTGCTGTGTTTCATTGTTTATATACATAACGGGCTGTTTATTGGACTTTTATTTCAGTCTTTCATTTTTAAACGTGTCCACCCGTCCCTCGCGCCAAATACAGCCTGTAGTCGCTCTCTGATTGGTTGATTTTTTGAAGTCCCGTAAGCTCGCAAAGCATTGTGGGACGGAGACGAACTCCAACGCGCTTCACCTCCAGGCCACACAAAGCACTAGAGTGCCTTACAATTTACCGCTTTATTAGCCATTAAAACAAGATTTTAAAACTTTTGAGGGAACATTTTCTCATCCAGGCTGATGTGCTCGATTCGCGGTTAGGATCTGATTCGTAGTTTGACGGACGATGCCTAATTTCTGCGCGGCGCTGAACTGCTCCCGGAACAGCAGTCACTCGGTTCTGGCGTTCTTCAGGTTTCCACGGGATCCGGATAGGTAAAGTACACACGTTTTCTTTATATACCATCACTTTGACAACCAATGTGACAACGATGTGTCTTTAAACTGCCTGCATTTGCGCAGACGGCGCATGCAAAGCGCAGAGCTTTATTTGAGACAGTCAGCTCGCTGACAGACCAGTCTTTATATACACAACCACACTTTAATATATTGAGTAACACAACATAAAGTGCTAGCGGACAGTCTGATCTTTGTGTGCTTATTCGTTGTACATGCAAGTTTTGATTTAGTTGGTTTGTTAGTTAAATGCATAAGGGGACTGTTATGTATCAGCAGTCACAATTTTACAGTATAACCTATGCTGTGTTAAACTTATCAGTAATAAGAATATTCGCATGATGCATATGTGAAACGATAGCACACGATCGGAGGTTTGCATTGAACGTAATATGCATGAATGATGAACTTGCCATCATATATCAGCACATCAGTCTCTTTAACTATTAACTGCCGTGTTTTGTTCTTTAGTTACTTTGAGTTTTTTATGTCCCTAGATGTAAGAAATGGGTGGAAAACTGCAGCCGTTCAGACCTGAAGGGCAAAACACCGGACCATCTGAACAAATACCACAGACTGTGTGCCAGACACTTTGAACCGGACTTGATCATGAAAACCGTAAGTTATATGTATGACATTTGATGTAATTTATTAAGTGATATCTCAGGTACAATAGAGAATTACATGTATTTTATTAACTGTGTATTGCATATTATTGTTTACCACTCAGAGCCCTTTCAGGACTGTACTTAAGAATAATGCAATACCAACTATATTTGACAATCCTTGCCGCAAGCGATCGAATCAGGAGGTAAGAGTTTCTCTGTATGTTACAGGGGTTATTTTGTTAAATTTATTATGTTTCTATTGAAATGTTATGTTCATTTTACTTACATCTTCCTTAATTTAATGTTGTGTATTTAAAAGGCTGAAAATAATGATGCCCCTGATGCAAAGAAAGATAAATGTGAGTATATTTCTGTGTGTGTGTTTTATGACTTCTGAATTTATCTTGCACAATTGTCTACAATAATCGTTTATGTTCTATATATTTCTTTGGTAAATTTTGTTTAGTTTAATTTTATTTTAATTTGAATTAATTCTAGTTTAATTAATTATTTAATTCTATTCTTCTTTTTGTAGTGGAGGCCGAAGGTGAGGCTACCAAAGATCCCAGCGAGACGAAATCCCAAGAGGTCACTGAGAGCAGCAATGGTGATGGAGCTGACGGTGGCCCTCAGGCTGTAGATGAGGAAACGCTGAATAAAGAGCATCTCAAGTCTTTGTTTGATGTTGTTGTGATGATGGGCTTGCAGAACATCCCTCTACACGGTCACTCCAACAAAGAACCCAAAAGCTTCACTCCCAGCAACTTCCAGGCGCTGCTGGAGTACCGCATCAATGCAGGTGATGAAGCTCTCAGGAAAAAGTTTGAGATGTCAGCCGTGAACTTGGAATACTGCTCCACCACTCAGTTAGAGAAGATGCTGGAGGTGATTGAAAACTGCACTCGTGAGGAACTCCTCGCTGAGGTAAAAGAGGGACGTTTCTTTTCTCTGGTTATGGGCAACCAGGTTGAGATTGTCGGAGAGAGTCACCTCCCTCTGTTTGTACGCTTTGTAGACAAAAGCAACTGCCTTCGGGAAGAATTTGTTGGTTTTCTGCTTTTAGATGGTGATGCAGAGGTTATAACAGAGAAGCTTATTGCTGAAGTGACAGAGAAATATGGCTTGGACATGCAGAATTGCAGAGGACAGGCGTTCTTTTGCTCTGGTGTATCTGCTTTGAAGGTAAAAGCAGTGGTGTCCAAAATAACTGAGTTGTACCCACTTGCGATTCTCACTCCTTGCTCTAATTGCTCTCTGAACATCTTCCTTGCAAATAGTATGACTTTCACTGGGGTGTGTCTTGTCATGTCCACACTGAAAAAGCTAGATGCATTTTTCAGTAATTCACCCTTATTGCAAAATCAGCTGGAGAATGCCATTTCCATCTACTACCAGGGAAACGAAGAGAAAGCCAACGTTCTGAAGGAGGCGTGTTGCTCTAAATGGACAGAGCAGCATGATACCTTTGAGATAGCCGTTGACCTCCTGGAGTCTCTCCTGCTTTGTATGGACAGCGTCCATGATAATGAGGATCACAAATGGAACGATGAGGTAGCGCACAACGCCTTTGTCATATCTGAGGCACTGGCCGATTTCGAATTTGTTATGACATTAGTGGTGCTAAAAAACACCCTTTCCTTCTCCAGAGCCTTTGGTAAGAACCTGCAAGGACAAACAAATGAGGTTTTCTTTGCAGCTAGCAGTCTAACTGCGGTTCTGCATTCACTAAATGAAGTTTTTGAGAACATTGAGGTCTACCATGAGTTCTGGTTTGAGGAGGCCGTCAATCTGGCAGCAGCCCTTGAAATACCGGTTAAAATACCCAGGTTGTACTTCAGAAAACGACCAGCCACTGGTGAGGAAGTCCAACCTGAGACCTACTATAAAGAACAGGTCACCATCCCGGTGGTCACCCACGTAATTAGGGAGCTGTCAGATCTTTTCTCTGAAAACCATCTGAAGGCCTTGAAGTCCTTATCAGTTGTGCCTGCCATCATGGGGCAGCTGAAGTTCACCACCTCAGAGGAAACTAGTGCAGACGTTTATAAAAATGACCTTCCGAACCCTGATACCTTTCCTGCAGAACTTCACTGCTGGAAGATCAAATGGAAACATGGGACCAAAGATGTTGTGATGCCACCCACCATCTACGAGACACTCCAGCTGTCTGATGCAAAGTTCTTCCCCAACGTATGTGCTCTCCTCAAAGTCCTTTATAGTCTGCCAGTCTTTGCTCTGGCGGATGATAAAGGCACCACTGGAAACCAGCGGCTGAAGAAGTATGTGGAAGATACACCAGCCAGTCACAGAAATAAGAGTTTGGCTCTGTTGCATGTTAATAGTGGTATTAAGCACGATTTAGACATCATGGTGGAGACCTACTTGAAAATGTATCCAGATAGTGAACCAACAGAGAAATGTGATTGATTATAGAGACCAGTACAGTTCATACATTGACAGTTTAATGGCAACTCAGCAGCCTGTAATTTTGCAGCTATAACTTTTTCATTTTGCTTTTTAGTGTACAGCAAGATTAGCAAGACTTGTTTAACATTGTGTATATAAAAGTGTATCCTGGATTCATTTCGAAATGATTTGAAAACATTCAAAATCTCGATGACAACTTTATGAATATGCCCTGATAATTTTATGTTAGTTTGTGTTTTGCAGTATAACTTTTCTGGATAAAAATGTAAACATTTCATACTGTAACTCTGATGTCATTCTTTATTAAACCGATTCATTTTATTTTGTAATGGTGAAATAAATGACAATGGATTTTCACTGGATGCAGTTTCTTGTAATAATGCAATTTTGTGTTTCTCCGTTTCCCTTAAAGTATAAAGACAGGTTATACATTATAGTGTATTGACGTTTGAAAATATTTATTGTTGGTAGTACATACACAAAATATTTTGCCACACCACAAACTTCTAGGTTATACCAATTTATTTTAAATTCTTCATACTGTGAACAATATTTGCATTAAAACACAAAATACGGTTTCTATGCTTTGCTGTTGGACATGCCTTTATAACTTCAAAAATAGCTATAATTTCATCATTTAACATAATTTCTATACCATACTTTTAAAGGGTGCGACCTCAATTGTTCACGTTACTAAACCTTTGTGCCTCTTGACAAACGGGAACAGTTTGTGTTTCGTTTAGATACTAAGAATACTTAATACTTTAATGCATTTACAGTAGCGTGTTATTGTAAGACTGCACACGAAAATAAGACACTTCATGGTCACAGCAGTCATTGTTGGCAGCATCTGTCCTTGGTTTAGTCTAACCATCTATTTCCGCCCGACATCGGTGTCCTTCCTGGTTGATTTCGGTAGCAACATCTCGGCCATGAGCAACTTTCAATAGCGCGTCGGTACTAAACGTCATCTGTGCGTTTGGTGGCGTAATATCTACGCGGGCGCGCGCTTGTGCGGTTCACGGCTTCTCGTGTCGAGTCGGAGGATTCATGCAATGCAAAATTCATTGTGATTAAGTCCAAAATGCCCGACTGTTGTGCCGCAGCAAACTGCACGCAAGGTCCGGATCAGTCCAGCGTTTTCTTCTTCAGCTTCCCGCTGGATGCAGAGCGGTGAGCGCGGTTTTATTTCAGCACCGTAAATGCATTTTAATCCGCATTTATCCCGCCCGTGTGTGTCCCGTTAATGTGCGTATTCAGCGCTAGGATGTGCGAATTAGCTTATTTGCTAGCTGGTTAGCCTGTGTCCCCGTATGCAACGATTCATTGAATGCACTATTTCCTCATCGTCGTCTTATTTGTGAGATGTGCGTTTTTCTGAGTAAAGTTTATGTGCTCGTTTTCTGTGACGGTCTCCTTTATGGTTCGGGTTGTGAAATGATGTGATGCGTTTCTTGGAAGCGATTGCTGTAACTTTTATGGGGTTACAGTAAGCAATTGAATCCAGTTCACGTTCGCCATCGTCAGGCCCTTTCCAAAATGGCAGTAATTTAATTCCCCCCAATGCGTGTCATACTGTTCATGTGGCTGTTTTTTACATGGGTACATTTTGCTTTTTTACGTGTCGTTATGGATTATGCATCGATTTTATTCACGTGGTCTTGTGTTATGGTGGCTTGGTGTCACTTTTGCAGCACTGCAGTAACGTTCATTTTATCTATAGATGTAAACAATGGGTCGGTAACTGCCGCAGACCAGACCTGGAGTCCAAAACGGCCGAATTTTTACACAAGAACTACAAGTTATGCTCAAAACATTTTGTGACATCAATGATATGTCAACAAGTAAGTCAGCAGAAAACGGTGAGCAAAAATGTGGATCAATCGTTGCCCTCTTAGTTTAGAAACTGCAGTTGTTGTTATTGTGCTATTATTTATAAACAGCTTATAAAATGTAGTTGTATATCTGTATGCATGCTAGAAATGTTTTCTTTTGTATTTTGCATGAACGTATAAGGTTTTGTTAAAATATTTACTTAAAATAAAAACAATAATTGTTCAGATATTCCACCATAACATGGAGCAACTTGTGTCACTTGACAACTTCGAGAAATTATACTTCAATAGCCTTATGCAATATATTTTATATGCATGTGTAATTCATGATAGTAAATAAAAAAGGATAATAATTAGAAATAAGTTCTGCCTGTTATCTTTCTCCCTGAATAGAAGAGAACTTAAAAAGTGACCCAGCTTACCCCATGTTTCAAATCCTTGTTGCACATAGTACCACTGACAACATTATTATTATTATTATTATATTACAGTTGTGTAATGACCTTGTTAATGTATTGTCAATGACAAGAAATAAACCTCATTTTGTTTATAATTTCTTAAGTCTGTTCTGAAGGACGATGCAGTTCCTACTATATTTGACTTTGCAACCCGGCAGGACAAAGCGAAAAATAGCAGCAGAAAAAGAACAGGAGAGAAAGTGAGTATTTATGTCACACCAGCGCAGCCATATTTCAGTTGCTGTGCAGTTTTTTTCCTTTTGTTATATCAGAGTCTTAAAGTTCTAGAAGCAAAGTGACCAAATGCATGTCTTTAGATAATGTAAATACTAAAATAAAACTGCATTCTGGCTGAGTTAGCTTAATAAATTACAAAAACAATCTATTTCTTGTTAAGTTTGTAATTGTTGTAGTTCTTAATGACTTGACTGCTGAATTTGTGTAATATATGTTATTAATGTTTGCCCAGAAATGTGTCTAGTTTGGTCAGATAAACGGTCAAATATTTTGATGCAGTTGTGAACTGTGTGACACTAATACAAACAATTTATTATTTGTTGTTGTTGTTTCTTTTGTCAATGTGTGCACATTGTATAGACTAAGAGTTTGCATAACAAACATTTTAAATACAAAAGCTGACCTAAACCTTGCCTATGATAATATGCAGGTAATTATAAAATGTTATTTTTTCAGTCAGCAGAGGAGCCTGTTGTCACAAAGAAATGTAAAGGTAGGTAATGCATTATTCCAAATAGTTTTTTTTTCTTATGTAATTGCACAAGTTTGTCACAAGAGGTCCTTAGCCTTTTATATATTAAATTATGTTTGTGTTGTTTTTGTGAGGTACCACAGATAGCTTGCAACCCTCAGTGGTAAAGGCAGAAGCTAAAGTTGAGGATGCCCCAGGTGATAACAGTGAAATACACAGTCCTCCTGCAATTGATGAATCAGAGACGGAGGATCCTGCTGTTTCCAAGGTCAAGGAGACTTTGAAAGACTACTTCAAAGAGACTTTAGCCTTCACTGGTTTCAGCATCGGCAACAATGCAATTCTTAACTCTGCCAAACCTCTGGGGAGCGACCCAACTGGACAACTCTCTGTCAATACCATATGTGCAGAGAAGATTGACCAAAAAGAAGTTCTCACCTTAGGAGAGGATGTTATGCAAGAGGAGATCCGCAATTGTTTGCGCCTTGCACGTTTTTTCTCCATCCTTCTCCAAGACAAGATACACATTGAAGGCAAAGACCAGGTCCCATGGTTTATCCGTTTTGTCACAAGTGCAGGCTTCCCACAAAAGCATCTAATGGGATTCCTCCCCTGTGACGTTGATTCTGACAGCCTGTTTCAAATGCTGGTATCTGAGATCTGCAACAAGTGGGGTCTGCGGATGGAGCACTGTCGTGGATTCACGTTTCTGTCAACAGGCAGCATATGCCAGAAGTTGAAGGAACTCTCTTGCAGGATGTTGAGGGATTTTCCACAGGTAGTTTTAGCCCCCAGTGAACCCTATGCCTTCAATATGTGGTTGATTCGCGCCATGCCTGTTCTTTCGATTCAAGATGTTGTTGACACTGTAGAACAGGTCGCTGCTGTTATTAGGCAGTCTGAAACTCTGGCAAGGAAACTTGACATGAAGATCACCGCTGCGTACGGCCACATCAAAGGTGAGGTGGACAGAGTCAAGGACTCTTGCCAGAACCATTGGGAATATGCCACCGATGCTTTTCAGACAATGCTTGATATCCTGGAGCCACTTTTAAACAGCATTGCAGACATGTGCACAAGTTCCCTTTCAGATGTGGATGCAGACACCGTTGAAGTGCTTCTTAAGCTGAAAGTAAAGCTGAAGAATTTTAATTTCATTGTTACTCTGGTGGTCTTGAAAAACACACTGTGTTGCGTGAGCATCCTGAACCCCAGCCTCAGAGGAATAATCAGCATCAGCAGCACCTTACAGTACACCATCTCCAACGCCTTAAAGCTTCTCACCAAACATATGCAGGAAATTGCCATTTTTCATAGAAAGTGGTTCTCTGATGCATTGGGCAGGGCCAAGAAGTTGGGTGTCCCAGTCACTACGCCAGCAGAGTTGGTGACCAACGGTGAAGGTGCAGAGAAACCTCAGGCCTCGTTAGAGGACTACTACAGGGAATCGCTGAGCAAGAAAATCTTGCAGTACCTTGTTGATGAAGTCAAAAGAGTCCTGGGCACTGAAATGGTGAGAATCCTCAGATGGTTGTCGTTAGTGCCGTCGTACATGGCTGACCACAATTTTAGCATCCGCAAAGACAAAGTCGCCGATGCTAACCTGAATAACTTGGCTCGTCCTGATTCCTTTTATGATGAGCTGGGCTGCTGGGAAGTGAAATGGAGACATGCTAGCAAGAAAAGGATCCTACCCACCAGTGTATTTGCTACCCTCAAGATTCCAGATATAGGCTTTTACCCAAATATACAGAGTCTTCTGAGAGTGCTGGGTACAATTCCATGTATCAATGCAGAGGCAGACGTGTATGGACAGTATGACATGGTGTTGAACAGATATCACTCCTACGTGAAAGAAGTGCCTGAAGAAAACAGACTGTGTAATATGGCCTTTGTTTATGTGAATCAAGACGTACACTTCAGCATTGAAGAAATGGTGGAGGCATATATCAAGAAACATCCAGACATTCTGCAACTGTTGCAAGAGGTAAATGTATTCGTTGTATCCCTTATGTATTTGTTTTTGTGGAGCTATTCATGGTCAAACTCAAATTTGAGAAGGTCTTGACCATTCTGAACCCTTTCTTTATTTTTAGGATGATGTTATGGAAGTGCAGCCATCAGGTAAGGGATGAAAATCTTTATTCCTCCAGAAATATGTTTTCTGTAATCACCTTTTTAAATTACTAATTAAAAGTTTTAAACTACTAGCAGTTGTGTTTAACATTTGATTTTGTTCCTCCAACCACCTATATAGTTCCAGAAACCAGTGCAAATGATGCCTCTAAGGAAGACATGGAAGAAGCAAGAGAGATGATTTTAAGTATGGAAGCTGAGAGACAGAAACCACCAGAATGTGCAGAAACGGATAAAGAAGCGTTAAAATCTGCTCTACAGGCTGCTGTCACTGCGGCATACAGCAGAGGAAGCAAACATACTCAGGGTGAACAAGAAGTGGAATATGTGACCAGATCAGAAATGAACGAAGTCCTTAAAGTGTGTGAGGAAGTTGTCAGAGATAGAATTCTTTCAGAGGTCAGAAATTCATTCTTCTCCCTGTTTATTGACCAAATTGTCAGACTTGGAGATACGGACTACTTACCCATGTTCATTCGATTTGTTGACAGTTTTGATGTCATGCGGCTTGAGCTTTTAGGGTTTGTGGAGGTTAGTCTTGACACTGAAACCATGTGTGAACGACTGTTTGATGCGGTCACTAAAGAGTGGCGTCTGGATTTGAGCTGCTGCAGAGGTCAAGCTTACCTTGGCTCTGGAGAAGTGTCCTACAAGCTCAAAGCCTTTGCGTGTAAAATACAAGAGAACTATCCTCTTGCCATTTGCACACACTGCTCATGTTACTCTTTCAATACCTGGTGGTCAAGGTCAGTTCCTGTACCTTCAGTCATCAGAGCCATAGACACATTAGAAGAAATAGTGTCATTTTTCAACAGCCTGCCTTTCCTTGAGAAACAGTTAGATCAAGTCTTAGCCATAGGCCTTAGGGAGAACTATGAGAAAATCCATGAACTTCAAGGAAAGTTCTGCTCTACTTGGCTCAAAAAGCATGATTCTTATGAAGTCTTTGCACAGATTCTAGAGCCTTTGGCAGTGTGTCTAGAAAATATTGATGATTGCAAACCACAGGGATGGAGTTTAGCATTTTCCAACCGAGCCAAAAGACTGCTTCAGCTGATTCGGGACTTCGACTTCATTGTGGCAATTGTTGCATTAAAGAATGCATCATCTTTCACCAGAGAACTCAGCGCAGCACTGCAGAAGGACCATTTCAGTGCTGCTTCACAGCTCAGCCAGATCAATGGTATTTTGGCCACTCTCAACCGGGTGAAGACCAACATTAAAGTTTTCCATCAAAACTGGTTTGATGAAGCTTCTGGCTTTGCACAGAATCTGGGTGTGCAAGTTAAAGTGCCTGACAGTGTAACTATTCCAAGAGACAGTCTTCTGAAACCAGGTCCATACTACAAAGAAGCCATGAGTGTCCCTTTGGTGGACCACCTCATAAACATGGTAAAGGACTACTTCTCTGATGACCACAAGGAGGCTCTTAACTTCTTGTCTTTGGTCCCATGCTCTGTAACTATGAGCTATGTTTTTGAAACCCTTAAGTCGAAACCCCCGCTGTACATCAGTGACCTTCCAGACCCTGACAACTTCTTCACCGAGCTCAGCTGTTGGAAAGTGAAGTGGAAAACAAAAGTGGTTAGCGTAACCATACCAGAAACAATCTTCCAGACTCTGCGCCTACCACTGATGCAATACTTTGTAAACATCAATACGTTGCTGAAAATTCTGTGTGTGTTGCCAAGCACAGCTCTGGAATATTGTGGTGAGATAAAGCGGCATAAAATGTATCAAGACTACTTGAGCAATACGTCTTCTAAGGACAGATCGCCCTGTTTGGCCATGCTTCAAGTGGGTTCTGACTTCAACAGAGACCTTGACAGAATGGTTGCTCAGTGCCTAAAGGTCACACCTAAGACTCTGGAGGGCATATGCCTGGTAAGGGTTCAAGTTTAAATTTCTTTTAATATTAAAATTTGTGTTTGTAGTTGTACATATCCGGTTTGTATTTCAGAGAAATCTCAATTTTTTTTTTGTACTTTACAGGACAAAGAATCCAAAACTTTAGGAAGAAATGTTGACATGAAAAGAGAGGGTATGTCTATTTTTAAAAAATAATTTATATGTTTATATTTTATAGAAACGTATATTTTGATACATCTAGATGATTTTCCCTTTGAGATTTTTAAGTGGCTGAAACCAAGAAAATGATTGTAAAACAAAAATAAAATATAAGTTTCTGGCAAAATTATTATTTTTTTATATCTATTTATAAGTTGACAAAATATGGTCAGATTAAAACATTAATGCTCCTTCTTAAAAATTGCAGATGGCCACCAGATGGATGAGCCTGAGGACAGAGAAACCCAGCAGGTTGTGTATTTAAAAATGTTTTACCATAGATACCAACATGTTATGAAGTTTTAAAAGAAATATGTTGCTTCACATCAGGTTTTCTTAGCTGAAAATTTATCTGTGTTTTTGTCAGTATTGTTGTAGTTAACAGTGAAGTTGTAATTTACAGGAAAAAGACTCTAGAACAACAGAGATGAATTCTGAGACAACAAACAAAGGTATGTAATTGTTTGAATCTTGCCTGGCATAAAGTTCAGGTCTTTAACATTGGAAATTGTTGTATTTTGGTTGTCAACAGTGTTTACTTTCTCTGCTTGCTTTCTAGAAGAGAGCATAGAGATGCACCAGCCTGGAGATACAGTTGAAGCAGTAGCTTTCGAATCACACACACAGAGTGAAGAAGAGAAGAACGTCGCTAAAAATGGCCATCCTGATGAACCAGCAGACAACATACGGAACTGTGAAAAAGTCTTTAAACGGGCAGCTGTGCTTGCAAGGAGAAACTGCTCATTGATCGACCTCAGTAAACAGGAGCAAGATTGTGTTGTTCAGGGCCTTGCTTTATGTCAGTGGGTACAGGAGGAAGAGATGTCATTTACACAGGAGGAAATGCTGCAAGGTATTGTAAAGGCCATAAGAGAACAAATTCTCAATGAGGTTCAGGAGTCTCCTTTTTTTTCCATCATCACTGACAGACCTATCATGGTGGGCGAGGCAAAGTTCCTGCCAGTTTTTATAAGGTATGTGAAGGACTGTGTTCCAAAAGTTGAGCTTGTAGGTTTCCTGCCCTTTGATGAAAGTTCTGACGTAAATTTGCAAGCTAAGTCTCTTGCATGCACTCTTGAGGCTAAATGGGGACTTCAGATGGGCTTTTGTCGTGGTCAGTCCATCATGTGCATCGGTAAAGGAGGCCAGAGTCTCAGAAAGATGGCCTTGGGCTTTTTGGAGAGCTATCCTTTAGCTGTAAACACACCCAGTGAGTCTTGCGGACTTGCGTACTGGATGGCTTTAAGCTTACAAAATGCCTCCATTACTAAGGTTCTAGAGATAGTTGAGGATCTGTTACAGTTTTTTGACCAGTCTTCAAAGTTAGAGAATGAGCTTGCAAAGACAATGGATGGACTTTTAAACACACGGGAGGCGCTTGCAGAGATCCCAGAGACCTGCTTGTCTAGATGGAAAAAGAGAGAAGACTTCTTTGATATTCTGGTGGATATGTTGGAGGGAGCTCTTAGCTGCTTGGATTCTGTGGGCGCCAACCATAATGGGTCATGGAGTAGTAACATGTCACTACATTCTCAGACCCTGTCCACAGCTATTAGACAAGCTGATTTTGTCATCCCTCTTGTGATTTTGAAGAATGCCTGTGCTCCCTTGAGAAACTGTAGCACTGTGTTTCGCTGTGGAAACCCTGCTGACATTGTTTGCGAGCTTGAGAAGATTATGGCAATAATAGATTCTTTCGGCAAGATGTTGAAGAATATGAGTGCAGTGCATTCTTCCTGGTTTGAGGAGGCAGTGGAACTTGTTGTTAAAGTGTCAGGATCACTGTCATATCCAGAATCTGTCAGTAGATGTAAATCACCAGAGGCATTCTACTTGGAAACTGTTAGCGTTCCAGTGCTAAATGGTTTGATTGAAGAAATGAGGTTTAACTTCTCAGAAAATCACCTAAAAGCACTTAAAGTGTTGTCTCTTCTACCAACCTGTAACCCTCTGCCCATCCTCCCAGAATCCACTGATAAACTTCACACCATATACCTGAGTGATCTCCCAGAACCAGAAACCGCTGAGGAGGACATCAACACTTGGGCCACAGTATGGAGGGAGAAGTACCAAGATGTTTCCCCTCCCACGTCCATCTCTGAAACATTGCTTCACAACGAAACCAAAAAACTTCCAAATGTTGTAACCCTTCTTAAGCTTGTGGCTGTGTTGCCTAGCATTAGCATGGAGTGGGATCTAATGAAAACAACTTTAAACTCCCTGAGAACTTTTCTCAGAGATGGCATCTTCAGCAAAGGCAGTAAGACAGATACAGTGATGCTTCTTATGCATCGCCAGATGCTGCAGAGTCTGGACGAGGTAATTGAGAAATGCATGGAAAGTGATCAGGAGAGTCGTCAGGTTCTTGCACAGGTATGGTGAAATTTTCACAATTACTGTTTTCTGTACACCTTATTGTTCACATATAAAAGCAGCATTAAATTAATTAACATTAAACAGGTTTTACACATGAGAAATAATAAATGTTCCAATACAGGTCGTGTTCTAATTTCCATTTTTGTACATGTAGGTAAAAGCAAGAATAAATCACTTGAGAATGGAAAGTGGTAAGTAAAACTGTTGTTCTACATTAAGTAGTAATTACAAGATACTGATTTATATTATGTGTTAATGAGGGCATAAAGTAATGGGACCTAAAATGATAGAAAAAGCATATAATTAATTTTAGATAAATAAGAAGTGTAAAATTTAGCTGACTCTGTGCTGATCCATTGATTACCATGTTTCCTCAGAGGTGATTGCCATGGCTCCACGGGAGATTGCTGTGGATGCTAACGGTTCTGATTATCATGAGGCAACGAATTCTGGAATTGGTCAGTATTTTTCATTTTAAAATGACTGCATAATGAACGTATTCCTTTACAGTATTCCTAATAACTAGAACATGGTTATGGTTATGATGTAAATAGTGACTTTATGTAAAAAGTATTTTAATCGTTGTCTCTTTTTTTTGGTTTGTTTAGAAGTTAACACTGCTGTTACAAAGGAAATTCCAATGGAAACGAACAAATCTACTGAGATAGCTGAGGCTGAAAAGACCCTCATAAGTTCACCTGACCCACAATCGTCTGTCAACACTGTCAACAGCTCCGACAAACCCACCAGCCATCTGCTGATCAACACACCTGACCGACCAACAGAATCTGTCCAAGATGCCGATATGCAATCCACAGCAGTAGATCAAGACAGAACTGATCAGCTGGTTTTTAGAGTTCAAGATGTCAATGATAGGTTTGAAGTACCTGATCAACATGAAGCTGGTCTGTCAGTTACAGAGTATCCAGGTGTAAGTGATCGAGACAGAATTGAGAATACTAAAACAGAACAGCAAGTTAGTGGTGATTTAGAGTCAGTCGATCAAAGTGAAACCATGGAAGTCAATCAGAGTGAGAATGATCAGTTTGTAGCAGAAGGTGAAGTTGGAAATGACAAGCAAGCAAGCTTGCAAATTGTACCAGATGAAGTTAAAGAGTTAGCAGAACAGGATGGAACTGATCAGTTGGTATCAGGTGTTCAAAGGGAACCTGTTCAGCCCATTGCAGGTGTTCACAGTGTAAATGAAGAGTCAGTGTCAAGGTATCAAAGTGAAACTGATCAAGTCATGGAAATTGATGAGAGTGAAAATCATCAGTCTTTATCTGCAGATCAGGGTGGAACTTGCCAGTTAGCAGCAGGAGAACACAGTGCAGCGGAGCAGTTTTTAATTGGTCCAACTGAAATTGCTCAGTCTACATTAGAACATCAGGAGGAACCTTGTCAGAAAACAACACTGTTAGCAGATGCAAGTGGAACTGCTGAGTTAGTATCAGAGGGAGAAATTGAATCTGGTCAACTAGATGTTAATGGCTCTGAAAAAGATTTGCATGCAACACAGGTAGCACACAAGGTGGTTCAATTAGTGGCAGTTGGTCAGGACGAAGCTGATCATTCTTTAGAAGAGGGTCAGGGTGAGAGTGGTGAGGCAAAAGCGGGAACAGTGAATGAAGTTGGAACTGGTAAGTTAATACCTGATGCTCAAAGTGAATCTGATCAGCTCATGGTGGTTGACTCTGGAATTGATCAGTCTGTAACAGAAGATCAAAGTGTGGCTGATCAGTTAGTAGCAACTGATCAAGTTAAGGCTGATCAGTCATTAGAAGAGGGTCAATGTGAGGCTGGTCAAACAGAAGCAGGGTTAGTAAATCAAGTTGGAACTGGTCAGTTAGTACCAGAGAATCAAAGTGGATCTGATCAGTCCATGGTAGTTGATTTTGAAACTGATCTGTCTGTAACAGCAAGTCAAAGTGTGACTGATCAGTTAGTGTCAGTTGGACAAGTTGAAACTGATAATTCTGTACCTGAAGGTCAGTGTGAGACTGGTCAGACAGAAGTAGGGTTAATAAATGAAGTTGGAACTGGTCAGTTAGTATCAGAGGATCAGAATGAATCTGATCAGCAAATGCTAGTTGACTCTGTAATTGAAGAGTCTGTGGCTGCAGGTCAAAGTGTGATTGATCAGTTAGTGACAGCTGGGCAAGTTGAAACTGGTGATTTTGTAGTAGGGAGTCAAGGTGAGACTGGTCAGACAGAAGTAGGGTCAGTAAATGAAGTTGGAACTGGTCAGTTAGTAGCAGAGGATCAAAGTGAATCTGATCAACTTATGATAGTTGACTCTGAAAATGATCAGTCTGTAACAGCAGATCATGGTGGAAGTGGTCAGTCAGTAACAGAAGATCAAAGTGTACCTGATCAGTTCATGGTAGTTAGTCAAGTTGAGACTGATCAGTCTATTGCAGATGGTCAAAACAATGCTGTTGGGACTGAAACTGGATTAGCAAATGAAGGTAGAACTGATCAGTTAGTATTGGGGGATCAACTCATGGTGGTTGACTCTGAAAATGATCGGTCTCTGACAGCAGATCAGGTTGAAACTGGTCAGTTGGTAACAGATAGAAGTATAACTGATCAATTTGTGCTCGAAGATCAAGTTGCAACTCAGAATATAGTTGAAGGTGGAGCTGGTAATTCAGTAACCGAGTTAGTAGATGAAGGTCAGGTAGGTACAGGAGATCAAAGTGAAACTGATGAACAGTCTGTAGTAGAAATTCAAGATGGAATTAGTGTTTCAGGTACAATGAATCAAAACGTGTCTGATCAGTTAGTGGGACTTGGTCAGTGTGGAACTGATCAGATAGTACCAGGGAATTCTGAAAGTGGAATTGATCAGGCAGATCCGCTTTGTTCTGACAAGCCTAAAGTAGATGCAGCATGTGGCACGGATCAGCTCAGTTCAGCGGCCCCAGATCAAGAATCTGCAGAAGTACATGCTTGCCCTATTCAGCCCTCTCTTGCTGACTATTTCACACCTGTTTCACCTGCGGATACTACTGATGATAACACAGCAGCACAGTTTGAAGACACAGACCAATCTACAGCAAACGCTCAGAACAGCACAGGCAAAGTGGATGCTGTGGACGACACTGGACCTGAAATGAAAGTTCTGACACCTTATGATACTTCTGCTCGAGAGAAACTGCTCAAAGAACTGTGTGATATAAAGTACTTTGCAATAGTGGCTGAGGAAGATTTGGAAATTGATGGCCAACCATACATTCCTGTAGGAATACACTACCTTAACAAACAAGATTCTCAATGTGAAAATATATTAGCCATTATCCCCCTTTCCACAGACATTGCTTTATTTGTGGATAATCTGACGATTGCCCTCACCAAGAAGTGGGGTTTAAACTTGGCTTTTTGTAGAGGACTTGCCTTGGCAAGACCAGGTGTTTCAGTCTCTCAAATGAAACAAGCTTCAACTTTGCTTTCCCAGAGACTTCCATATGCTTTCAGTTTCTTGAACCCTATAACTCTCAAATCTGTGCTATCGAGTGTGTCCTCTCTAAGAGAGATAACACACAGTTTTGAGTGCTTTGAACAGCTGTTAAGGTGGTTCTCTGAGGATGATCAGCGACTATCAAGGCTACATGAGGCTGTGCATTTATTCCAAAAGGACGAAAGGAAGGCCAGTGAGCTTAAAGCCAAGCTTGGAAGCAATCAATGGACAATGAGCCATGAGATTCTGGAACTTACCACAGACATTCTAGAGGCCATGTTTTTTTGTTTGAATGAGATGAAAGGAAACCACAGCAATGAGACGAACGCGGCACAGGCTCAGAGCTTCCTTTCTGCCATCCAGAACTTTGATTTCATTTTGACAGTTGTTATTATGAGAAACATCCTCGGCATCACCCAAACCATAAGCCAGAGTTTTCAGGGAAATTGCTATGATGTGTATCAAGCTGTAAGCAGCCTGTCTGATGTTCTGTCTTCTCTATATGAAATGAAGAACCGTTTTGACCCACACCATCAAACCTGGTTTCAAGAGGCAGTTGCGTTATCTTCTAAGTTGCAGGTCTCAGTACAGCATCCTTCTCTACAACCACCCTTAAATGTGCACTACAGAGACGACATCAGCAAGGGAGCCATTGATTACTGTATTGCAGAAGCTGAAGGGCTCTCCAAGGATACTTTATCTGCTCTTCGCTGCTTGCAGGTTGTGCCTTATATCATGTCCAAAGTGGAGGGATGCTGCAAGGACACAGAGTTTGTCAGAGTGTTCCAGAATGAGCTACCTGACCCAAACTCTCTCCAGGATGAGCTGCAGAGGTGGAGGGATAGGTGGCAAAGCTCTGG
This sequence comes from Yasuhikotakia modesta, assembly GCA_036877545.1. NCBI lineage: Eukaryota > Metazoa > Chordata > Actinopteri > Cypriniformes > Botiidae > Yasuhikotakia > Yasuhikotakia modesta. Next base: position 24,305 of record JBAJNP010000475.1, read on the forward strand.
TGCGGCTCACCAGCACCTTCCTGACACTGTTCTCAGCACTCTCAAAACCTCTGACGTCCAGTCTTACCCCAACATTTTAACTATCCTTAGGCTCCTGGCAGCCCTGCCCTGGTCCAGCATGCAGAGTAGTTTCAGACAGGGAAAGATGAGTTCTGAGTTGTATCCTCTGTAAACAACTGGTCTTAGCAGATCCCAAAACAAGCTCTCCCATTAGGATGTCACGTACTGCTGAATCTTCACAATGTCAGAATGCATCTGACTGTATTTTTCTGTATGTTTTTTTTTATTAGACGACGTTAACTAGACCTGTACACTTATGTATTATCACTTCATTGTTTTATTGTTGTTTTGTCTTTGTTTTCTTCCTTTTACATATTAGTGGCATGGTAAAGGAGGACTGCAAATCGGGACCAATGTCTTGCCAAAAAAGGATGCCCTTGAAGGGGGGAGGGCTTACTGCTTTGTGCCTTTATGCAAAAACCCAACAAACTCTGAATCACGAGACAAAGTCTGGTAGATGTGTTCACACCACACTTTTTGAGAATTTCCTAATATTTTCAGGAACCTTTAAAGACTTTAAATCATGTAACTCCTCAGATGATTTGAGAAGCGTGTTTTATCACACTGAAAGATGATGATTGTTTTATTGTTTTAAGTTTCATCCCATAGCACAGTTAAATGGTCTTTTCTGTATCATTATATGCGTGTTACGATGGTTGATTTGTTTGCAGTTTGATTTAGATGAATAGATTTTTCTGAAAACATTTCTCCCAGAAAGCTCTCCTCATGAAGGTTGCATACATATATATTTGATTAAAAGAAACAAATAAAATGATTGAAAAATACTGTTTATAGTTATACTTCTGTGCCAAGAAGACAAAATATTTAAAAGCATGTCCACTAGATGGCAGTGTTGCCCTTGCTAGGTTTGTTATGGTTTAAATTGATTGATTGTTACGTTTTTTGCCCTCTAAAATCTTTATCCTAAGGTTCATCATTTTGTGAATGTAGGAGTTAATTAATTCCTTCACTTTCTGTAATGTGTGTAACTAGTGGTAAGTAGACAGAGCAGCTCTATTCTCAAATCTAGAGAGCAGAATAGCTGCTATCAGTCAATATGGTCTAATTAATTGTAGTTGTTCTGTCAGTAAGACATTTTTACTTCTCCATAGAAATGAATGTGACTGTTGTAATTTTGAAGATAGCAATCTTAAAACACTATTGTGGCAGTCTAACAGCTTTATTGTTTTTGGCTGGTTACAAGTATAAGACACAAGCTGTTTAAATCATTTAACTGTTACAGCCTTTGTTGTTCTAAACTTTGTACATCGCTAATAGCTTTTATAATGATTTTGCTGTGGTTTTTACCACTTCCTACCTATGTTTTTACTCTCAGAAATAGTTAATGATTGACATTTTCGCTTTTTAATGCCTTTTTTTAAGCGTTCAGGCTTTTCGTGGTGTAGGTTTGCCCCCCTGTAGCCTGTTGATGATTTGCAGCCATTCTTTAACCCTTGATTCATAGACTACAAGTCTATCACAGATTTTTTGTTTCAGGTGTAGATTTTGAGATGTCGTTGAGAAGCAATCAGTCTCCCATTTTCATGTAACGTCGGATCTATGATTGACACTTGGGGCTATAGCCTTTGACCTTTAAGGGTCAATTTCTTGTGAGAGCGGTAGTAGATGTGGTTGGAAAGCACAGGAAAATAAAGCTATTAACAAGACAACACGGCAGTAATTACATCCACAAATCAATCAAAGACCATTTTATTACTTTATTGTAGCAGACCGAATCTAAACTCAAGAAAGTAGGGAACTATCTGTTGGTTCCAAATTATGCATGGATTTTTCTTTGCCCCCCAGGGTAGGATTTGGACAAAAATGTCTGCCAAGAACATAAATTACTTAGAATTGCCAAGACAAATGGATGATTTTTTAAAGCATTTCTAAGCATTAGCAACATGAGTTAGATCAAAGTTGTTTATACAAATACATTCAAAAATGCGATCATGCACGACAAATGGTCCACATATCCTCTCATGGGCTACATAAACTCTAGAGGAGTAACCACTTAGATCTAGCCCAACAAAAATTGCTTTTCGGTTGTTTCCCCGAAGGATTTTTTGTGGCATTGGATAGTGTGCTGACAAGTTAAGTCCTTGTCCATCTTTCATCAACAAATGCGTTTGGCATACCACAGTGGTTTTGATTCTGTCCCCATTTTCCACAAGCAGCAAGTTATTTTTTGTGTGATCTGCCAGCCAGATTGTTGTAGATACTTTGTGACATCCGGGGTGCTCAGATGCAAGGTTATTTCCAACATTTATCTCCTTATCTTCAGAAACGATATTCCCAGGTGAGGACAAAAGTTTTACAATGTAAAGTTGATAGTGTTTCTCATACCTTGTATCTTCAAGCAGATAAAAGACTGTAAGTGTAAACCTGTAAGATCCAAGAAAGTCTGATGTTGCCCAAGTATTTTTTTCTTATTATTATTGTTATTTAATGACTTTGAAACAGTGAACACCTTGACCTGTTGTGATAGCATGTTTGAATTCTGCTTCCTTTGTTAGCCTTTTCAAGTCTAAGAACGTGAGCCTAGCCTGAAGTCAGAAATGCGGTGACAAGGTTGAAATACCTCTTCTATTGTGTGCTGCTATCTAGGATTAATGCCTTTCCTCTCTTCTCCAGAGGGTCCCACTATTGCGTGTTCACCTGGAACATCCCCAGATAAGGGGGCTCATGTGTTCTCGTTCTGTGTGGTAAAACAGAGCTGCCCCCTCTTTTTTCCCAGAACAAGGGTCTGATTGTGTCCTCCATGTTTCTTCTGCTCATCCACGGAGCAAACGAATCCGTCTCCTGTTGGATGGCCCAGCCGGCCGGTCTGTTTGCTTACAGGATTACGTCTAAGAGCTCTGGTCTTCTAGCGCTCATAGACTGCTGTTTCCCTCCTACCATCAGCGTCTGTTGTCATCTAAATGGTAACTGCAAAGCACTGTGTATTGCAAGAATGCATTTCATTTTTAAAATCTTAATTTCAATTAAACTTGCGGCTCTGTCACCATCTCTGTTTAAAACATAAGATTGTTACTTTACATTTTCTCTTCACGTACGTTTATGTCAAATAGTTAAACTCATGTTCCCCAGGAAATTGAAATTGACAGCTCAAATTATAAATAATAAGCTTACAGTTGCAGGTCAGGTATCAGGTAAGGAGACTGACTGATATTTATAGTTAATCAAAACATTATGATTGCAGCTTTAATCTTTCAATCATGTCCAAATGAGATGTAGTGCCTCAGATGGGTGATTAAAAACTGTTATTCAGTACATAAGAGCAATTTTTCTGTCTGCTTAATTGTATTATACTGTTCGCTAATCCCTTAACCAAACCGAGATCTGGCCTAATTGAACTCTTGAGCCGGTTTTCTGCTGGAAGTCAAGGTGGGGCCATGCCGTAGGGCCAGTGGCTGTGTATAATCGTGTCCATACACAGCATGGTTTTAACTACGCTCCTGAGAAAGAGGCAGAGGGTTTAGCAGGGTTCTATTTCAAGGTTTCCGCGCAGACAATCCCTAGCCAAAATCTCAGAACCACCAACAAATAACGCATTTGGTTTGAGTTATTCTGATGTCAAATACGTTGGCCTGATCCGGAAACTCTTGAATTTTCCTTTCTCCCCTTATGTAGTCTGCGTGTAAATCTAGACCTTAACATCAGATCTCTCGTGTATTTAAATGCCATGGCTTACCCTGTGAGGTTTTAAGCAGTATTAATGTTTTAACTTATCTCCCACACTAGAAGTGAATTTGAGCAATGCGCTTATTTGACTTCTTGAAATAACTGTGTGTACATTCTGGGCTTCTAAAGCGAGGAATGTGTGTCGCTGATTAATTTGGTTACTTATGAGATTTTGATGTCTGAGTGGCTGGTGATATGAATAATGCCCCGCTGTTAGAGTGGAGGGCAACTAGGATTATCTTGTGATTTGGAGCGATTAGGTTACCACTCTGGCAACCTTTTCCCTCCACTAGCTTGCTTTCAGACCCGAAGTGTCTGTAGTTCTTATAACTAACCCTAGTACTGCGGTGTCTTTTTTCTTTAATCCTACAACAGGCTATTGATCAAAAACAGATGTGTCGGTACAGTTATCTATTGTTCTACTTGTTGCCTCTTTCTGCCCTGTTAATCTCCAGTGCCTTAATAGATCAGCGTTCATCCAGGACCGAAACTTTGCCAAGTCTGTGACCTTACCACCCAGACAGCTCACACTATTGTTTCATTGGTTCATATTCCCACCAGTAAAATCTCCAGACGCGGATATTCGGTAATTATAAATCCATGAGTCGAATAATAGTTATCCCTGACCGTTTGTTTTACATTGTCGGTTGAGCTGGAATTGAGGAATATATTTGAACCGCTTTATTGTAGGTGTGTGTAAAATTCAATTATGATTTTGGTGGTATTGGTTTGGGGCCAATGGTATTCATTCCTCTAGCTCTTTTGTTGGCATGCTGTAACCGCATTTGTTTTGCCCGTTGTCTCGTTTTAAGTGACAGTGGTTATATCTCATCTGTAGAAACCTCCATAACTTACTGGATTTGGTTGATGAGATACTTTTGATCTTGTTTTAAGCACACAATGCTCTTACCACAAGTGCGTCCCTCCCGACTGATAGAGATGTGATTGATTTTATCTCATCTGTATCCCTTGTCCCAGAATTCTCCTTGGCAGATGGACAAAGACTTTGATCTTGTATTTAGGGAAAATAACTCGAGCAGAACAACATATACACACAAGGCAGTATGTGTAGAGACTTTCATATTCCTGCTGTTTGTTGCTGTACCCAAATTCTTCTTCCATGTTTCATGCTGGCCTGGGAACAAGAGTTCATTGTTCCACCCCTTTACTTCCTCGTCTTTACCACCTATTTTATCATTTACAAGTGCTAAGATCAAGCCCCACACAGCTGAAATGCACAGCAGTGACAAGCCACAGAATGTTGGGTTTCCTGTCATGTATTTGCTCATGTTTGATATTGGTTATAGAATTTGCTTTCATGAAAGTCTACCACCAATAAGGCTAAGTCATATACCCTTAAACCGGTTTGCAGGGAACTATATCTGAGAGACTTCTTTGAAGTAGCAAATGTTAACAGACTCCAATAGCAATGGCTGCATGTTTCCATACAGTTGGACAAGTCACTTGTCTTTTTGAGAGTACCTCCCATCTGGAACATGAAAGGGGAATGTCTCCTTCAAAGAGAAGAGAGTCAGGGCTAAAACAAATGGCTCCTTTCTGAAGAATAGGTCCAAACTTCTCTAAACAGCCTGAATTGGACGCTGAACGTTTACGCTCTGAGTTTTCCTGCTGTGTGGGACTGTTCTAGTCTTTTTACGACAAAAAGCACCAAAAAAAACCATGATCCACATTTTTAAGTAAAAGGTGTAGACACTGTTTGCTTAGAATCTGTATTGATATGATGTGAAGCAGTATCACTTTTTGATGATGTCTATACATAAACTTCCTGCAATATTCTCGAGTAATTGTTTATTTTCAGGCCATTTTAACTTCTTGCTACAAAAGCGAAACCTCTGGCAATCCCACATAAGCTGTTTGTTGTCTCTCCTTCAATGCTGAGCCCATACAGTTATGATTTGTTTTCATGAAATTGCTTAATTATAACAGGTTTGTAAAGAACCGCCAAAACAAAGCTTTTCTCACCTTAACTTAAATAAACCGACTGGTCATAGCGTTGCGACCAAAATGATGCATTTCCTTTTAGTTTAAACAGTCAGCGACAGATGCTCCATCACATGAGAGCAGACCGCACCAAACAAGCCCTGCCGCCTTTTTTGTCTTAAACAAATGGATTCTGTATTGAGTTGCTGAACAATGTTTTAAATCAACATTGTTGGTGCGTTCTGTTTGCACTGTGTACGTTATGCGCCCAAAATGAGTAACAAGATCTAAGTTTTGGTTTATTATCATTAAATCTATGGCAGAGGAATGTGTCTTTGACAAATGTATATGTAGTTGTATATGTACTGAACTCTAGTGGAATTTAGTTTAATAACTAGTTAGGGTTATTCACATGCAAAAGAACTAGTATTATTGTTCAGCTAGAACATGTTTTATGTGCCTGTTTAGCATTTATTTATCAGTTTTTATTAGATGGTAAATAATGTGGTAAACCTTGAAACATGGGTTGAAAAATATAGTTTGGTTATTGAAGAAATATGATGTTGCTTATCAAAAATATTACAAATATTTTTTTAAACAAAAGTTTAAAACAAGCATTTAAAAAAACTAGTAAAAAGTTCATGCATCAGATATCATGTATTTATTAACTATAATTTAGCATATATGCTGTATAATAATTTGTCATTAATTTGTATATGCTGTATATGCTGGTCTGAGGCAGTAACTGCTCTGATTTTTGGTTTCTTCAGTTTCTTCATCATCTGCGTAAACATCTTAGAAAGTGTTTGTTTTTTTACCACTGTTGTCTTTTTGGATTTGTAAAACACAATTCTTTGTTTAGACGCTTCGGAAAAAAACGTAAGTGTCAGAATCATTATACAAATAAACTGAAAAACAACATTAGGACTGAGATGTGCAGCTTTGTGGTTCCAGTTCTGAACTGCTGACAGCTGCCTGAGATGTGAGACCCTGTCATCATGGGATGAGGGTCCGGCGTCCATGTTCTGCTTCCACAAACTCTGGATGATCTGAATATTTGTGAAGGTAAACGTGTCTAATGATGTCTCTGGTAGAGGACAAATAATACGGATCAGTTTAAACAGCTGTTGTGAATCATTTTAAATACAAGCGTTACATCATGTGTCTCGATAAGACGTTAAACTTCACTTGTGGTTGTACGCTTCAAAATTTCTAATATTACTTGTACATTTCAGAGAAGCTTCCAACTAAAACACTTTCTCATTTAAAGCTTTTGTGTTTTTTTTAACTCAATGTGTACGTTTTGTTATATAACCAATGTAGCTTTCATGGCCTGAAGCTATATAAGAAGAAGACTAGGAGATCAAAGTGGCTGTTAGTATGAGAAGGAATCGAGAGCCTACGTGTTAAAACCTCAATATCTACCTGCTGGTCAGTTTTCAGTCCTATTTAACCTCATAATAAGAGTTCATAGTCATTTACATCTCACTGAAACAATATTTTTCTCCCTGTTTATAAAGTGGTGTGATGTTTAATTAATACTGTAGTCCTTCACACATTCTTTTGAAAATATTATTGGATGTTGTTATTTACCTTATAAAGTGGCTTCCAAAAATGAAGCACATATAGAGATTTAGATTTCCTTAGTATTTTAACATGCATATTATAAAGACAGATGCTTTAAATTTAATGCTGGAAAATGGTGGTACATTTAAAAGAATCAGATTAGCTCTAAATATGCACCCTGCATTTTTCTGTTATTTGCTGCTTTGGTTTCAGCTGTGAGGGGAGGATTATTTTATTAGATTATTTCCTAAATCAATTTAACTAAAATAGTCTTACCCACAGATACTTCCAACATCAACATGGCGGATAGGATTGACAAACTTCAAACACGATTTCAGTCAACTTAAAGGTAACAAATATTTAGTCATCCCTTTACACAGTGAAATGCATTAAAGCAAAACCTAATTTTCACATTCTCATGTGTAATATAGAAACACAGAGTCTGTTATAAAAGAAAAACAGATGCATTTATGAATAAAGATGTTCATTTATTTATAAAAATGCTGTCCTGCCGTTTTGATATAACTATTGTAATCCTGTATTGTATCTTAGCACACTGTAGCACTTTCCTATAATTTGCCCCAAATATGTTGATCTTTGTGCAGAACGTGGACCATGTTTTAATTCTCCACTGTGGCTTTAATGTGAAGTTACTAGTTTTCCTTTGGTCCTAGATTCATAGGAGCCGGCATATATACACAACCACAAAATGAACGGAATGGCCTAGTTTATATAAAACAGCAGATACTGTTAATAGTGGGGAAAAAGCCTAACCATTGTACTTTAATTGCAGCATTATTTGAAAATTGGCCTGTGTGGTTTATTTTAAAGGGGAAAGTTGTGAGTGTTATGAAATCTACTGCAGGAGGCGTCTTGGATCAGCAGGTTAATAACAGAAGCATATGGCCAGAAACGTCTTGACTTTTATTACACCGTAGACAGTATTACAATGATAGTTACCTTAGATGGTAAAAATACTAACTTGGCCATTGTGTGTGTTGAGCTCTGTAGTAAACGGACGTTATGGTCTATTTGTCATTTTATTAAAATATTTTCTCAACACATTTATATTTATTATTAGCGATCTGTAATGATAATGAATCCTTTTACGTCTTCTTATACTTCTCAGCAGACCAAAAATAACAAGGGAATGAAATGGCTCGTTATTATAAATTTGGTGAATTAGGTGGGATGTGAACTTCAATGGGCTACTGAGAGGATTTCTGAAGGTTGAATCATTTATTGTGTAAAAAGTAGAAGAACTTGTAACACATTACGGCTAATGGGAACCTGTATTTATCACGTTAAAATGAGCGTCCTTGGACTATTGCCTTGTTTTTGCGGTGGTCAGACACTGACGGCGTGCTGCACTGTAAATGGCAAACCGTGGAAACTTATAGCACAGTTYATTTTATGGGCCGTGCAAACCCAAGAACGTCCATATTTCCAAACTTTTAGCGCATCCCGTGATTGCATTTCCTGAAATCGCATCCCGTGATTTCACCCATTTTTGCATTTGTAATGCACAGGCATACTGGACATAACCTTTAAAAAAAAGCTATACCTTAAATTAAATCCATGTTAAAAGAAGTCAAAACAGCAAGAGGCGTGAGTGTCACAGATCATATTTTCGATATTTTCTTTGGCCCCGAAACCTTAAACGCTTTGTTATGCTAATGGCCCCTGACATCCGCGCAGGATCAAAGCGCTGCGCTGGCGCATAAAGTCTTGCGCTGCTTTGCACCGTCACTTCTACAGGTTCCAGCGCGCGAGCCGCACCGCACAGCGCATAACTGGACTGTTGCATGATGCGTTTTCACTCGGACCTTCACCAATCGCCCAAAACGGATTAACGGACATAGAGCATTGCCTGGAGAGCTGGATTTTATATCATCCTTTGGGATTACTTTGCACAAACGGCGTTTGGCTGGGGTCAGTTTCTACTTGAGATAGGTGAGGATTAAAGTGCATTCCCGTTTATGAGCGCAAAGTTTGCGGCACGTATTAATGTTCATTCTTAACGTGCACAAAAGATGTTTTAGTTTAGGTGTTAAATATGTTCATTTAATGGATGTTAAATTATAGTCTTTATCTCGTGATGCAAATTAAATGTAATTGACAGCAATACTCTGCAATAGTGCCTGGATTGTAGGTCACACAACAGGGTTATATGTGAAATAAATACATTTACGTTAACCTCATTTTACCCTCATTATTAAAACGTTCAGTGAGGTGAACATACAGTCTATGAACGATACAGTGCGATATGAAATAAGTCGTTTTGTTGCGTTCTGGACAACCGGATGCATTCATTCTTTTCTGTGTATTTAAAGCGTTTTAACTATAGATAAATATCATCACATATTATATGTTTAAACTACATTTTTGATGCATTTTAATATGAATTAAATGCATGGATTGAGAAATAGGATTTAAATAGACAACACAGGTTTAAATGAAACTGTTTTGTACACGCCAATGTTTTATTTTTTTATAGATTATAATGCACAACTTAAATACAAAGCGCTGCAAATGTTGTGAGTTTTATTACTATATCTAGGCTGTAGTAATAAAACTAGGCTGTCCATTGTTTTAAATAGTAATTGTAAGCACACTTTTAATGTATAGTTTTCTGGCTAGGCTTAAAGCCAGAAAAGGGGAAAAAAGTGCAGTCTGGACAATCGCTGTCTGAAAGCATTATGCCTGAGGCCAGACTGCAGGTCCACAGGGAGGGAGTTTATTTATTGCTCTCCTGTTCCATCCATGAAATATTAAAAATCTGAACATATTTGGTTATTCCCAAAACTGCCCCCCTATATTTGCTGAGAAAGGCGCGTGCATGAAAAGTACACCTATAACATTACTGTATAAATTACGTTACAAATAAATGTGATTTTTGGGGGGGATTTTAACGTTATATTTTAATCATTCGTAACATTAAAGTTTAAAGTATTGGTAAGCAGACAGTTCCTTCACAACAACGAGAATAGTAATAGATTTGCAACAGTGCAAAAGTGTAATTTTTTAATAATAAAGTTTGCATCTATTGCAATAATGAGAGTGTGCCATTAACCCACATCCACTCCTTCTCATTGTACTCAATCTGATAAAAGCCTTTTGTTTTCTTTGGAGCAGGACAGGCGCAGGAAAGAAGGAATAAGTGACATGGCTTTTGCCTTTTAATTGTTACTTTGCCAGAAAGCCGTGAGCTCCGCGCGCACCCGCGTCAGTCTCATCCCATCGAACCGGGTCCGAACCTACATCATGATGCGAACATTCCCCTCAATTCCGCTCTGCATCGTCACATTCCTGCTTCTGTCAAAGGAGTGCACTGGGATCCGATGGCTGTAAGTTGTTTTTTCCCCTCTTATCTAAAACAAATTCAATGCATTTGGGATATTGTGTTTTGTAAAACTAATTTTGTCCAAAATGTAAGTTTGGAACCTGGGAAAAACTTATTTTTTAGATTATTTGTGATTTCTACAGAATAGTTTTCATTGACATAATATCTCTGTTGATGCGTTGCAATGGAAAACATGACTGGATAACTCAGACATAAAGGGGCTGCTTGAATAAGATGTTGGTAAAGGTTTCCACAGTCTTAATATTGCAAGCCAAGAAATGCAAAACAGATGCTGCAATAAACACCTGTGTTCCCTGGATGATGAAGAAAGAGTGTGTGTGTGTGTGTGTGTGTGTGTGTGTGTGTGTGTGTGTGTGTGTGTGTGTGTGTGTGTGTGTGTGTGTGTGGAGGTTAAGACAAGGGTCTGTCAGTCACAGAGTATCATGGAACATAAAGTGGCAGCTCTTAATCTGAAACAGGCAGAAGTAGAGAGAGCATTAGTTAGTTCTCACGAATAGTGCTGCATGTGTGTGTCTCAGTAGAGAGAGAGCTGGTGGTATCCCAGTAACAGACTAAATTCTTACAATTCATTCTCCTGATTTTTAATATTTCTATTATAAAAGCTTTGACTTTGCAAGAGTTTATTTATTTATAGTTTGCTACTTTGCAATCATTTTTTTGCAAAAAAATATTTCTCGTAACTGAATTTCAGGTTAAACTCAGTGATCTGAAATGGGTTAGTCTTGCAAATTTTTAAGAATAAATTCTTCAGTATTGTATGACAACTACAAAATCCTGGTACCTTCATTAGTGTTTAACTTTTTTCTAAATTTTAACCGATTTTTTAGCTGGAGATTACTCTTTGGTGCCTTCCAAGCCCGGCTGAAATTATCCCTCCTTCCATTTTGGTCTAATCTTGATTGATTATCTCTGGGAGCGAGTTGTTGTTTGCATGCCTTCGTGAGTGAGACACTGAACAATTTTAGCCCGCAGCCCAAATGCGTGCGAGAACACTTACACAAACGCATTTAAACTGTTGACGTTAGTGGTAATATTTGAGAGCTGGTTTTATTCAATTTCGGTTGAGCCGACCGTTCGCACGCAATTTCAGCTGGGCGTAATTTTCACCACAAAAATGTTGATCAAATTTCTAATCACTGTAATCTGTACAATTCGTTTAAATTATTTAAACTTGGATTGCAAAATTCAATCAAAGACATTGAAATAATTGTGTGAGTCTTTTAAAATGTACAACCCTTCTCACTTAGGTCACTATCTCAGACCACACAACACATCAACAAGACCCAGCACTGCAAGACATTGCCAGGGCTCGTCTCGTCTCAGGCCCAGCTCTGCAGGAGCAACCTGGAACTCATGCAAACCATCATCCAAGCTGCACGGGAGGTTAAAAAGGTCTGCCAAAAAACCTTCGCAGACATGCGCTGGAACTGTTCCTCCATTGATGCTCCTAAATTTCTCCCAGACCTGGAGCGAGGTGAGTTACTGAGGAAAATGCTGTCCAAGACGATATGAAGAAGGATTTGTTTTGTCTTTCCAATTCCTGTCTGCATACTGTGAAGCAATTCTAAACTGTACCCTCAGAATATTAGGTTGCTTAAAAAAGTTTGTATCAAAACAATACAATTATAAAAAGACCCCTATATTGCCAGTCAGGCCAAACCAGCTAAAGTGACCACACGTCTATCTTTATCGTCTCCATTCAGGCCATAATATCTCTGAGGAGCCCATCTAATTGTTGAGGGAAAAAAGATTTACAAGGGCGGCGGTTTAAAAGAAAGCCAACAGTAAACTTTAAACACTCTCGCTCTGGGTAACGTAGAGTATGCCAGTTAAACGCAGGTCTAAATGTTCCCTCTTAGTGCCTCACTGCATGATAAAAGACATCACACTCCGGAAACCTCCGGCCCACAGAATTCTTGTGCTTTGCTCTTCTTTCTCAAGCTGTGTTTGATGTGAGTCTTTATAGACCAGCGTTTACTGTGAATCGTAACAAAAGCTTCCATTCTATTCACTGAGAGATGCTATTGAGTTAGTTGGGTAGAGAATTGCGTTTTTTTCTGTTTCAGAGTCATTCAAAGCCCACATTCTTATGCTGTTACCCTACGCCCCATCCCTACAGCTTACATGTGTCATTTTTAGCTGTAAACCAATTAAAAAAAATGCAGACAAAAAAGATGCAGACATTTTACTTTTGTTGAGAGTTAAAGTCTCTCATTCTGGAGATGTACCTTATCCAGGGTCACCAATCCTCCTCTGTTTCCACCCCGTTTATTATGTCCGACATTTGAGATATCCCATAATCTCCACCATTATCCTTTTATTTGTTTTCCTATAATCTTTTTCATGCCTGCCTGGCTCATGTTAAGGGAGGAATGACATCAAAGCATGAAGGATTCGGCATTTGTTACAGAAATGTTTTTTTTATATACTAGCAAATGACAAGAATCTGTTTTAATGTATTGTCTCCCTGTTTTTTCACTTAGGAACGAGGGAATCTGCGTTTGTATACGCGCTCTCCGCGGCAGCCATAAGTCACACCATAGCGCGCGCTTGTACCTCTGGAGACCTGAGGCTGTGCACGTGTGGTCCCATCCCGGGAGAAATACCTGAGCCAGGGTACAGGTGGGGTGGCTGTGCTGACAACCTGCATTATGGTCTTCTCATGGGATCCAAGTTTTCAGACGCCCCGATGAAGATGAAGAAGAAATCTGGCTCGAATGCCAACAAGCTGATGCATCTTCACAACAGTGAAGTTGGCAGACAGGTAGGAAGTCTATAATGAGGAAGTGACATGACAAGGTCCAATTTTATTATAAAAATCAACATTAACCCCACCATTTGTCTCCCATGCAGGCTTTGCGAGATGCTCTAGTCATGAAATGCAAATGTCACGGTGTTTCTGGTTCCTGCTCCATTCGGACCTGTTGGAGAGGCCTACAGGACCTGAAGGACATCGCGATGGATTTAAAGACTAAGTACTTGTCAGCCACTAAGGTGGTCCATCGGCCCATGGGCACACGCAAGCAACTGGTCCCCAAAGACATCGACATTCGTCCAGTTCGAGAGAATGAGCTGGTCTATCTGCAGAGTTCTCCGGACTTCTGCATGAAGAACGACAAGATGGGATCTTTTGGTACTCAGGACAGGTGAGACTAACTCACATCTCAGCTTCTTTTAAACCAAAATGAGCCATTAGTTTATGCGTGTTGCCATTGCCCCACCACAAAAATACACTATTTTATAAAAATGTATGTCATATAGTTTGGCTACATATTGTCACAAATATCATATTATATACTTTGTTAGTCCATGCCATCAGTCATTTGTAGACTTTGTAAACTGTGGCATGTCAGGTGGTATCCCTGCAATCTGACTGGTTAGCACGTGTCATCAGTTTGCATCAGCGCTGTATGGAGTAAATTGCTGTCCGGGGCAGAACAGGGTCTAAGATGGGTTTCTATTGTGTGTGTGTGTGTGTTTGTACACGTGTGTCTGACATGTCCATAGTGTCTGTGTCCTCTTTACTGTTATCACAGGCTGTCTGTGAGTAATGCTGCTATTCAGAGTTAAGAGCACTTAGTTGATACGAGCGTTGCTGCAGAGATTAGCACGACAATGAATTCTTCCGGCTTGTTTCCTATTGTTTTATCTGTGGAGGCTCAGGTGTAGATACGAGAAAGAATGGAATAAGTTCCTGTTTCCTTCTTTGTTGTTTGTTTTGTTTCAACAACGCAGAACAAATGCGTTCTGCGTTGTTGTTTTTGGCTAAGCTACATGGAACTATTGGTTCATACAGTATGACAAACTGTGGTAAGTTTTTGGTTTTTGTTGTGAAGTCACTGTAACGTGACGTATTTTTTGTAACAAAAGACACTAGTGCTAAATAGATAACTGCAGTAGTAATAGTAATATGTTTAACATTGAATTAATGAGGGCAGCGTACAGATAACCTGGACACATGCTACACGTCGAGCGCACTCAACGCACAGAGCGCATCCTCAACATTAGCTGTGATAAGGCCACTCACACAGGCTCTCTGGTCATATATATAGTGCCATACACTTAGTCACAAGACACTAGTGTGTTCTGCGAGCACTGAAGAATGTCAACAGAGAACAATGTATGTTACACTTGTTGCTGCCATGGTGGTCTCTGGGATGTAAGGGTGGTCATCACATCTGTTTAACCTACCAATCTACACCAAACCTGCTAAACCACTAAACATGTGGCGAAAATATTTACTGGCCTCAGATGTGATTTTCTGTGATGGCTGTTCTACAGAAGGTCCGTTAGCTTGACACCAAATTATGAGAATTATATTTTGCTTTAAAACTATTTTACTTATTAATAATAACAAATATAATCATAAAAAATGAATCATTTTAGTTGTTGTAAATTTAGGGTAGAATTAGACCTGGGCATGTTCTTGTGTGACTTATCCTGTAAAGTCTAAAGTAGAGAGCAGATAGCTGCTATTGTTGCTCTCATTGTGTTTGGAGGGTCCTAAGATAATGAGACTAGTGTTAGCCCAACTAAAGCTGTAGAGAGGGGATAACATGCAATCTGATTTGGTGTTGAGAGACAAGATAGATTAAGTCTGAACATATTTCAGCTCGCTCATCTAAAGTTACACTGTTCTCAGTGTTCTTCACGTTGCATTGTGGGCCACAAGGCTCTTAAATTAAATTAAATTAAATTGTTGCATGTAAAGCTCTGTCAGACAACATCACAAAGGCTTTGAGAAGATCAGTATCTTTAATGAAACAACAACTGCTGTCTTTTCCTGAGACAGAGAAAACTATTAGTGATGTGTTTCCAGGCTGAGGTGAAATAAATCCAGTCACAGCTGTTGTGTAAAAACTACTTTAAAAAGTATAAAACTGAATATAAAACCAGATCGCTTTCATTAACAAGTCTGGAGCAAAAATAGGGACTGGCTAACTTTATACTAATTTGTATTTGTTTTTTAATTGTAAATTAAATTTGTTTTGATAGTTCATAATAGTTCTGATCTGTTAAATGCATCTTAACTTCTAAACAAACACTGGAACATGTGCTTCTTATAGACCAAACGTATATATTCCCCTGATCTAACATTGACCTGGGAGCAACTTTTTTCAGCAACAGCTTTGTTCTACTTTTAAATACCAGCATTCTTCCCCTCTCTCTCCTTCTAATAGTAGCCCTACTCTCTGTCTCTCAGCACCCTGCCCATTAACACCACACAATTATAAAACAATGCACTTACACAGAGAGGCCGACCCCTAGTGTATAGAATGTGATTTATGGCAGGGCTATTTTTTGTTTACCTAACATGCCTTAGGCTTTGGAAACTGAAGGTCTTTGCAAGATTCACTCCAGCTAGAGTTGGGTACAAATGACCAGGTTTGGTACACAAGCTATAAGGAGGTTACATATATACATGGATACATATATTTTTCCATATCTCTTTCTTCTCCAGCTCTTACCTCTTTCTCTTCTGTTTGTCTTTACAGGCAGTGCAACAAGACCTCCAGCGGCAGTGACAGCTGTGATCTGATGTGCTGCGGCAGAGGCTACAACCCGTACACAGAGAGACTGGTGGAACGCTGCCACTGCAAATATCACTGGTGCTGCTACGTCACATGCAAGAAGTGCGAGAGGACTGTGGAGAGATACGTGTGCAAATGAGTCTGGCCTTCCATCCCTGCCGCCATCACGGACAGATACACAAAACCAGACAGCCACGCAGATCCACATCACCTTGTGTCTAATCTGGAATGCTCTCCAGTCACTATAAAGGGACTCAATTAAATTCTGCTTTTCTCAGACTTAGACAACCTGACAATCTTTGGCCACAGACAACCAAGCCTATCCTTTTGCGTTATGCTTTGCCAGCTTGTATCCTTTTGAGAAGAAATGGTTTAATTTGGTTTTTATGAACATTTACAGAGAAACGACTCAAAGCAACATTTTAAAGTTGGAATATTTTTTACTGCACAAATGAACATTGTTTTGTTGAAAGTACCAGTCATTAGTTTTTCAGTCTATTGGTTTATAAAGTCATCGTCCTCAGCAGAATTATTTTCTCCTGTTTTCTGGATTTTCTTACCTAATACCTGGGTCTCTTTTTTTTAAAGGTACATTGTTCATGTTTTGGCAAGCAGTTTGTTTTCAGCGCTTCTTTTCACTCATCTTTGGAATTGGACGATGTTCCAAAGGATTTAACATTCCCAGTTCTAAACCTCAAACTGACATGGTGTCACAATTAAGACTGTTTCATAGACTGAGACACAAAGAAAGTGTTGAACATGAAAGGGGACTTCAGCTACAGATAATGGAAGATGAACTGTGCAATAGCTCCCATCTGTTGGTTCTAATACTTCAGCTGTTAGAGGATAAATACCTGCCTTTATTCCACATATATCAGCAAGGACGTTGGACTGTATGTGTTGTGCCTTGTTATATATTTTTACTCCATGCAGATGTTTAATTGCCAAACCTCTAAGCATGTGAACAGAGTATGAGGTCACCGATAACTCCATGAACCACTTATCTGTGGATGTACATACTGTCATTTTGTATGCTGAATTAAAAAAGAAATATTTATAAACTAATTAAAAATCTTTACCATTTAAAATGCCAAGAATTTATTGTCTTTATTGTTATACTAATTCAAGTTAGATTCCTTTACGTGACGTGTTGAGCAAGATTGATTGCAAAAACAAAACTGCACTTTAATGGTTTTTCCAAAGTTTTAACATAGTTGTCACTAATTTAAGCTTCTTGGACACATAACAGTTGCACAGTTATGCCTGTCACTGGTATAAATCATCTCACCCTTGTTATTGTTCACATTAAAGGCACACATTGATTGGTCTTTCAAACTCAAAACCCTGGGAAAGTGTTTGTTTGGACATGTACCACAATGAAGTGGTAGGAGACCCTCTGTGTTTGGCACAATAGATTTTTTCCAGTGTTTAATGGTGTGTTACACACGGGCCTGTGAGTAAAACCCTTAAACACGTGTGCAAAGATGAAGTAAAGCATTATGTTTAATAAAAGAAGGGTAAGATGATATAAGGTCAGTCTGTCAAGAAAGCTACTGTCAGTGATGGACCCCATAACAGGAACTGGAGGTGGACTGGCACATATAACCACATACTGTTTCTCCGCACATGTCTGTATTGTGTTGGTATCTGTATACGAGAAATATGCTGAGACGCTTATCACGCGTTTCAGTGGAAGTAGTGCGTCGCGTTGTCCATCTGGATTGTGGAACAGACGTACATAGAAGTGTTGAAAACGCGCGGGTACCGAGCGGGGTTTCCTTTATAAGACGATTTGATCCAATGCAGCATGTCACTTACATCTATGATAGCTGGGTTATATTTTACAGTTAAACTATGTGTTATGTCTCAGCTCCTAAAGTCACCAGCCAACAGGTGAGAAACTGCGTTTTATATAATAAATTTTACACGGTTTATTTTACACTTGCTCGACACAGTTTATATAGTCATGGCTGAAACGTATATACATACAATGTATTTAAGACCAAAATATTATTGCACTTATACTAATTTGTTTGTGTTATTGTCAATAATATGATATCAACTGTTATACATGTAAATGTTTTATTGTGTTGCTATGGAAAGCATCGTTTTAAGAATCACCTAAACATAAACTTGGTGTGTAACTTAATTGCCTCACATTGTCTTGGACCAGTATATCCACAGTATATCCACATTTGGATCCATCCACATTTTGGACCAGTATAGAAGCCCATAATAGCCACTGAGATTCTCCATAGCAACCGCACAGCAATGTGATAACAACCTCCTTCTAAGAACACATCAGTTTCCTACAAGCCAGAATTATACCTGATTTTTGTAAATGATTTTTTATCCCTTGACTTGCTTAAAACTCAATCTTTGACCTGTTGACTTTCCCACAATGCTTTTTGTTTTGATTTTAAACCAAGACCCTTCCGTTTGTAGGCCTGAATATGTGTGAGAGTTCTCATCTTTAGATGTTCAAACCCCAGCCGTGTGTCCAAACCCCAGCCGAGAATTGACCTCGTATTGACCCCTGTGAAAGCAGGATTAGGCTAGGATGAGAGACTTCACCCGTAGCTGTGTGGTGACTCAAAGCAAGTCTGAAACGGAAGCAAGGATACAAGCTAATGTGAGTTTGATTGTTCCTCAGTCCCAGATTGTGTCACTCTTAAAATGACCCGTGTTGTAGAAAGAGAGAGCGGTTTAATGGAGAAGAGCTGAGATCTGTGGGCTTAGTGTCACCAAAGACCATAAAGCGCCAAGTGTCCTTTTGTGTCCGGCGCGGGTTAGATGCTCTATCACTGGGGGGGACAGAAAGAATTTGACTGGAATTGTAAAGGTATTGAAATGTACTGACCCATACTGTAAATGGACTTTTGTAAAGTTGATCCGTCTCCAGCTGTTTTATAAATACCCTGGGCAGTATGCTCACTTAAATACTGTTTTGTCACTATTGTGCCCCCTCTCAGGCATTTCAGAGCTTCAGACTTGTTGCCATAGAGATGATTGATGCAGGTATTCCCTTTAGCTATTTTCTAATTCTAAGGTCAAATCACATCCCAGAATCCTCAGTTGTTTTAAGTTTCTATAACTTGTGTTTTGTCACCTCTTAAACCTACTGAAAGCAGACCTTGGTTGTTTGCTGGATTTAGTTATACATTAACATGAGATATTTTTTCCTTGAAGACCATTTTGTGAAACAGGCTTTTTCGGTTGTGCTTATTATTTAACTCTGCAAATATTTTTAGCACTCAGAAGCCAGGATAGACAGCCTACAGATTTCTTTTTGTTCTACAAGTTGTGTGCTTAAAACACATCACAAACCTTTCAAATGAATCATAATTAAAGTTAAATATTGCTCTTATTCGTGCATCTCCTTAACAATACACTGTAATTTCCTTTAAGGAACTGTTGGCAGTTGCCATTTTTTATTAAGTTCTATGTAACACAACAAAATGGGTTCTAATTGGAAGAACACTGACAGTGTAGTTTCTCCAGTGCTAATACAGAACAGAAGTTAAGCGCTTTGAGAAAGTCAACGCCAGCTTGTTTACCTCCTTCAGCTCTGACCTGTGAATGTTTTAATGACAGGTTTCCGCCTTAAATAAGGAAATCGACAAGCATCTGCACAATCAAACTCTGAGGGGTACTAGCTGAGATGAGGTGAAGGGGAGCCTGGGAGCGTTTTAAGGGGGCACTGTTTGACTGGGGTCTCTGCCAACTCCAGCTAGGGTTCCACATGTGGGCCTTTAGTAGAATAGGATTGAACTTAATCACATTAGTCTTATGCTTCTCCTGTGATTGCCTGGAGTAATTTTGAGGGCCAGCTGCTTTTTAAGAGTCTCAGCTTCAAGGCTTCAAAACACCAATCCAATGAAATATTTGGATTATCATTGTTCTGGCTGGTATTACTGCTCTGCACACGCTGCACAATCGCTGGCCAATGTAAACCAGTTTGGTTCCACTGATCCGGGGTGACTTTGGTGGGCTTCTTTCAGCCAGGCCAGAGATCAGTGATGATTATCCCCCTGAAATGACCTCAGAGTGCGGTCAGCTGTACGGCTTCTCATGTTAGCGCTGTGTGTGGTGGATCTGGGCTGTTGATTTTTTCAGTTTAGTGTGTATTATATATGTACAGCTGGGCATGGAGTGATAATGTGGAGTGTGGTTTCGAATAACTCTAGAAATATTTTGTGGCCGGGTTGTAAAGTCCAGTTTGATTCGTGGCACCTTTCACATAATGAAAGTGAAGGAAAACTGGCTGGAAAACGAAATTATGATCAGATATGAACAACAGGTTTAGAGCTAATAAAAAAATCACATTACCCTGTAATTTATCCTACAAATGCCAGTCGTTAGTTTTGACCTTTTCAAGTCATTAAAATAAAATCACCCCATGAGTGATTAAACTCCATATTTAGTTGTGTTGTACTGCGTCATTGTCATCTGACAGAAAACATAATGGAATGAAAGTTCTACGTTGCACCTGAAAATGGAAAAATGGTTAAAATGAGATTTTAATTCTAGTGGAAGCACAGCAGCCCCTGACATCCGCATTTTAAAAGTAAATAAATCAATGGCCTCAGAATCCGTTTCCGAACGTTTTTGGAAGGCAAGAAAAACATCGGATTCCATTTGATTGGGTTGAAATTAACGTATATACATGTACAGTTACAATCTATTTATCTTCCTTGGGAAAGCACAAGTGATTGTGAGAAGTAGC
Source organism: Yasuhikotakia modesta (assembly GCA_036877545.1). NCBI lineage: Eukaryota > Metazoa > Chordata > Actinopteri > Cypriniformes > Botiidae > Yasuhikotakia > Yasuhikotakia modesta. Next base: position 45,177 of record JBAJNP010000475.1, read on the forward strand.
CGGTGTTCCTCTTGGCTGTTAATTGCTTCCATATATTTTGTAGCGGTTGAGGTAATTTCATGAATTTAAGGCAAATGGCAGCAGTCAAACTTATTACAACTGATTATGAGCTCTTAAAGGAGTTCTGACTGTAGTTCTTACAGGAGTTCTGACTGTAGCGTGTGAGAAGGGTCTGATAACATCTCACCTGATTCATCAGGGCTGATTCTGAAATACACACTATGGACTTACTATTGTGAGTGATGGTTCCTTATGATACATACTTTTGATACATACATTAACAGAGCGACTCCTCTGTTCATTTGAGCAGAGCTGGTTTTGACAGCGAAAGCAGTCTATCACTTCCACATATATCATACCCAGACCTGGCAAAGTCCTGATTTACAGTTTTTTGTTGAAGCTAATGTGTTAAACTCCACCTGGGCTCCTAAAACAACTCTGGGGGTAAATCTAGTGGGACAGCTGAACTCAAGACTCGGTTATAAACAACGTTTCTCTAACATTTCCATTAAGTATCCAAAACATTAAAAATGTTGTATTTATGTTATTGCTTGCTATAAGAACATTCAAACATTTGTGACATTTTTGCATTGAAGACTAAAGAATAAAGTTTTGATATATATGATGTACAATGTTCTACTAACGTTACTGCAAGACTTTCAGAGAACATTCCCTGTTAGCTGGGCTGTGAACTGCCACTAACTAAGAGCGAACTGTAGTTTATTAAACCCCTGAGAGAGTGAGAGAGATGGAGGGAGACATGATAGCTTTTAAAGGCTGAACAATATCAGTTGAAGTTCACTTAATGTTCTGAGAAAGCCTCATGTTCACAACCCTTTGACTTCACCTCAGTTTTACCCTGAGACTCACCCAAACATTATTGTTCCTGCTAGCACTGTGAGAATCATTACTGCATTCCAGTTCTGAACTCATCTATATTTGGAGGCTCTGTATGCGGTTAACAGTAAAGTGTTTCTGTGTAAAAACTCGGTCAAGTGTTTGTGAATGAGACTCAAACACATCGTTCAGTTTAAAGAGGGGTGCTGACATCACGTCACAAGTCAAACGTTTGAACTCACATTCTTTAAATTTGCCATTTTTATTTTCCAGGATTTAAAATTATAGTAAAATAAATATAAAAAAAATTACATTTTATATTTTGTAATGGCTGAATGTTGGTCACTTGTTGTTTTTTTGCTGTGTTAGTTTCCTTTTTATTATGTAATTTTTTTGTATTATTATTAATGGTATTATTTTTGATTGTCTACAAACCTACTTTAAACATTTAAGCATATGACCATGAATATTTTAACTTCAATAGAAATTTAAGAGAAATTTAAGATAACTTTCAGAGAACATTAGCCAACCTTCTGAGAACGGGGAAAATTTTTATTTTTGATATTTTTGTCTTAATACAAACAATATTTTGTAAGATTATAATTTTTTGATTAACAACATCATTCTGGCTCATAAAAACAAACATCAGTTGAGCTTTAGTGTTTTGTTTTTTTAATCAGGACATTTTGAAGTTTAAATCTTTATTTTCACCAGCATAGCAAAGCTGTAACTGATGACAAATATGGTGATTAATCTTGATTTACCTCAGGATAGTGTGACAGAGAAAAAGGAGGAAGAGAATATTTATCTTCCTCTAGCTTGGGCAGAGTGACTAGACAAATGAACGAGAGAGAAAGCAGCTGTTGCTAAAGTTCAGGAGAAGAATCAGATGTTTACGGGCTGTGGGCAGCATAACTCCAGCTTCAAGAACCAGGCAGAAGATCATCTCTCTCTAGAAGATATGGAAGCCATTCAAGTCCAACCTTTTAGGTCTACCAGCTGCTATTTCCTTTCATAATGTTGAGTCCTGACACTCAACTAATCTTTCTGGATAGCTTTCCCTTTTTACACACCAACACACACATTCTCCAGCACAAGTACGCAGTCACATATCTCCACGTGTCGTGATGTTTCCTGCGTGTCCTAATATTTACTCTTGGTTTCAAGCCCGGGCACAGTGCATGCTTTTACCATCAGCACTCCTGAACGATGCTGTCATTAATTTTGGGATTGTGCTGAGAACAATGGAACAAAGATTTGTCTGTTAACTGTACTTCTGTATGCCGCGTGTGCTTGCGTGGACTGACATCAAGGCATTTAAGAGCTTATCCAGCTTTCATTGAATGTAAATGCGGATGGTTAAGTAATCCAAACTGGTTGTGGGGAACAAAAACAAGCAGAGTTAAAATAATAAACTCTGCGATTATGTACTCGGTGTGTGTGCCGACGGGTTGGAACCGGATGGGGAGACCAGATGCCCACACTTGTACCTTTTGAACCGTCTCTAACTGAAAATATGTGGAAGCTAATAAAATAACAGACTGAAAAGAAACTAAAGAGACTGTTGTCCATGCAAACAAGCCCATTAGCATCATTCATCACAATGCAAAATGATGAATAGATATTAAATCAATATGGAAACAACATCTGTGGCGCTAAGCTAGCAGGTTTTACTGTGTCTATTGTGTGTAGCCTGAGGGAGTACATACAGGTCTATCTATGAGAACTGCAGTTACAGTAATAGATTTATGATGTCCAAACTCTGCCCTTGCTGGGGGTTGCAATTACTCTCTGATGTAGAGCGATACAAATGATGAATTGTTTTGTTTCTCTATGTCACTCTCTCTTTATTGCTCTCCTCATTGATCTGTGTTTCAATAGACCTTTTCATGTAATGTCCACCACTTGCCTTGCCAAACAGAGATTAGCTGCAGACAAATTTGCCGCCCATATACCCTCAAAACGCCTCAATCCCAGCATTCCAGGGGAGATCACGTGATCTCTGCCTGCTGGAGAGGAGTATTTGAGCTAAAGACCTCTGAGGGGGCAGATGCCAACATTCCTGCCCCATCCACACGTTTTATTGGAGGGATTTCTTGAGTGCTTTCAGGTCATCACAGTGGTTTGGTGGTCTGGACGTTGCCAAAAAACATGAAGGGACAAAGTCTTTCAGAACTTGCTGAATGCATCTAAATACATATTAATATACTATTGCTTTTAATAATTTAATAATAATTAATAATTATTATATGTTGCATCTAAACATGTTATTTTGTGAAAATACATGATTATTTCTATTAGCAAAGATCTGACTGGAATGAAAAGATTATAGAAATATTATAGAATCTACAATAAGATTATAGAAATATTTGGCGATGACTTTTAATAATTTAGTGTTGTCAAAAACAAACACTGAATTCTTGTATTTTGTAGAGATTAAGAAAGCTGAACTCAGACTTTAGGTGGTATGTAATGGATTCTAGCAGAGCTGTGCATAAACCAAGGAATTTGTGACAGGGAAATAAGACCATTTTTGGAGAACTCTGTATCAACAGATGTAACATGGACAAGTCAGGAGAGCTTGTCCAAATTTAGGTTGGCATAAAGTCAGATCCAATTATAGGTCTCTCAGCAAGACAGAATAATGATCATTGTGCTGTAACAGCCGTTTCTCTCTCTTCATTTATCCTGCTAACAAGAGGAGAAAAATCCTGGCGCATCTGAAAGACTAATTTGTTAAAATATCAAGGGAGAAAAATGTACATTCATCACAATATTTTGGCTTTACAGTAAGTTTAAACACGATGTGGAGTGATTATTTATAAAACAGGTCTTGTCCTGTGGTCTAACCTGAATATCAGACGTTGTTAGCGGAGAAATTCGAACAATTTAAAATGGACCTGAACTATCAGACTTGGGACCAAAAGAAGTGTGTATTACTTTCAGATATCTCCTAGGAAATTAGAACCGTACAAAATAGGTTCCATGCGGAGAATAATTGTAGGAATTCTGAGCTAGCAAAACAGCATTAGCCTATTTTTTTAACCAAGTAATATAGTTCAACTTTTGGTTTATGTAGCAATTTGGCCCAAGTGACTGAATGTGGCGAGACTCCCATTTTACAACAGTTTTACAGTATTTAGCAAGTATATTTATAAAGAATGCCATCTCTGTGGTACAAAATGACTGTTATATTTTAGTTGTTCTGCTGCTTTAGTGAAGATTGTTCCAGCCAGATCCGTGAATCCCATGTGTGTTCTGTTGCTTCCCAAAGCATCAACAGATTCCCACCTGTGAGTGGAAGTCCAAAACTGCTTCCAATTTGTTCTCAAATCACTGCAGTAAAAACAGGCTCGGAAAAAGGAAATGAGAACGTCGCTCCTGGCAACAAACATAAGCCTCTCCGAGTCGTCTGCCGTCCACGGCAGAAGCAGAGTATTCCTGAGAGCTGATGGGAATTGTGATAGCTCCCACATGCTCTTATCTTCCGCGCCATTCCTCGGAATGCGCTCTCTGAAGTGTTGTCTGTGTTTATATTATGATAACACTTGTTTGTTTGTTTGTGCGTTTTGTTTGTTTGTGTGTTGATTTCGATAGTCCTGTTTGCTTTTCCCTTCACTTCACTCTGATATGCAGAGGATGTTTGTAAAATGGATTCGTAAAGACTTATTTAAGCCTTTAAAAGCTCTTTGGCATGAAACGGATTTAATTTTTTTGTAAACAATGTGAGAAATCAACATTATCTATAATTATCTCCTGTTGTGACACAAGGCCAGACTGTGCAACCAATGTTTACAATGTCCTTCTAGACATTATTACAAATAATTTACAAATTCTTTCTGAGTGAGAGATATAATTATGTAAATAACGTCAAAATGCCAAAATAAATACACTAAGCAAAGTAATGTTTTTTAGTCAGGTGATTAAAGCTGTTGGTCATGCAGAGCCGGTGAGTTTGTGGTTTATTGTGGACCAAGATTCTCCAAGAGAATGTTTGGGCAGGAGGACAACTGCTGTATTCAAGGGCCCCTTTAGATGTTAAAGAATAAGATGTTATATAAAATATGGTTTAATCTACGTTAAAACTGCAGAAAATGTACAGTAAGCTTACATAGACTTTAATAAGCACCACAGTTGGCCTAATACATTTACACAGAAATCATATTGGAAACAGAGTTGATTTACTTTATTTGTTAGCAAAACATGATAAACTAAATGACAAGAGATATTTCAGTAAACAATGAATAAAGGTACATGTATTTAAATGGGTTTTTGAGCTAATTCCATCCATTAATCTCTCAAGTTTTCAGAACTGAAAAGACAGGAAGATGTTAAACAATCTATTTCTCTGTCTGTGTTGTGATCGTATTGCTCTGCTGAGCCTGTATTTTCCTGTGCTGTGGTGCTGGGCTGGTATAACAGCTGTGTTGGGTGAATATGTCTTCATGCTTCAACATCATTTCCTGTGCCCCCGCTAACCTTTTCTCTTCCTGACTGTGCCTCTAATCCCCAGCATGTATAGCTGCACAGGCAGACACAGTCAGCTGACACTGTCTTTCTGTTATTATTTCTTTAATTATAAGTTACATTTAATTTAATACATAAATGAAACTTCAGCTGACTTGTGAACTGAATTGTACTTAATGGTGTCTGACTGAGCAATGACACATCCGCTGACTCCGCCCCTCCCTGTATGTTCTCTGCTGTCAGACAGCAGGGAGTGAGGAACAGCTGATGTTTCTATAGGTTAATGCATAGAGCAGAACCCTAATGGAGGCACACAGATACACAACCTCACACACACAACCTCATACACAACCTCATGCCCATTCTATTGCACTGCCAATTAAATGTTTGAATTTGGAAATTTCCTCTTATAAATTTTCCCTTAACATTTATTTTGTGAACACTTGTAAATTGTGTCTAGATATTAATTGAACACTTGTGTCCAAATATGGCGATTTTTATTTACATACTACATTGATTTCCATACCATTGTAAAAGGCACTTTTGCATGTCAATAAAGGCTAAAACAATGGTACTTTCCTGTAAGAATCTTTTCTTTCATTTACAGCAACAATATAAACACATCTGAAGTCGTCTGCAATTGATCTGTAAACATTTACATGGCAGTTAAATTCAGTTCACAAGCCCTGCGTGCACAAATACAATCGTACGGTACGAACTCTCCGCTTGCCGTCATCCATCTGCTCTGACAGACGGATTTAACAGCAAACAAATCCACTTCAAATATTTACATTCCTTCATTGTTCCCTGAATTCTCCTCTCCATCCCTCTATTTCTTTGTTTTTTTAACTCTGACATCAAACTTCTTTAGACAAGTCACCTGGAATATGCCATGTCTCATCTTGTTTGTTTTGCTGTTAGTTTGCACCATTGCAGCCCTGGTTCTAGTTGAGAACCTTTTGTACTGTTAAAAATGAATGTGGTTTTTCATTAGACAGAACTTTCATCACCTTAATGAGTGAAGACTGTGCAAACATCTCGTCTCGTTTCACTGGACTGGACTGGTTTTGCTGGACATAATATGCCATTGTAAGCACAGCCATCCATAAACGGCCCTTTGCTTTTATAGCAACCAAAATTAAGTACTAATTTCTGAATATTAAAAGTTCCCAGTGCAAAGCAGAAGAGAAATAGAGACATGGATAGAGACATGGTGAGAGTTTTTTAGTCATCACAGCCGTGCCTCATCCACGACCTGAGGCGTGACCTCAGTTCTCTAGCCTCATGCATCATGTCTGCTTAATGTACTTTTACAAACCTCAGAGGAAACTCACCAAGTCACTAAGTATTACATTTCAGACCCGAGCTGTTTGGGATGCTTTCAACATTAAGCACCTTTGATAACTTCTGTGCATTGACAGCTTTGTTTCCCACACTGATGAGACGCAAACACACACAAGACACAAGAGTGTTGTATTCATTTAGAACTAGTTCACTATACAGGCGCTGCAACAACAAGGAGAGGCTTTTTATTAGGCTTTTCCTGCACAACTGTCAGTGTTCGTTTTATTGTTATGGATGGATAAGAGAGAAACCGACACGTCCCATTGTGTGGAAAGGTTACAGGAGTGTCTTGTGAATTTGAGAATAAAAGCAAAGGTCAAGCCCTGCAATGTAGCCCAGTAGGGGGAGACATATGGGGAATTATTCCAGGTTGGAAGGTAATAAGCTATATCTCTTGTTTCACATCAAAGAAAGGCCGTATCATTGGAGCCATCAATGGCACACAGCAGGCAATGGCTGGGGTCACCGCAATGCACCCAAAACAAACATGAACCGAGCCTGTCACCTTTACACTGCTGTGACATCTTGAAAGTAACAGCATGGCTTTGCTTTTGTCTCACTTTCAGTGGGAGTTTGGTGATGTCACAGATGTCTCTGAGCCTGTTTTTGATTGGCCTAGATATTCACCAGACCATAAACCAACAGGCCACAGGCAATGAGGCTGTAAGTTTAGCATACATAGCAAAGAACAATGGTGAATCTGTGCATAAACGGTTTCACATGAGTCGTAGACATTTCAAGTACATTTTAATCAACTTCTGGAGTAATTATTTGCTGCTTGGGCATTAATGTTTGTGTTTCATGTCAAGCGATTTTTCATATAAATGATTTATTTTCTCATGGTCCGTACGGGAAGGTGAAATTTAGTTGGTTTATGTCACTGTATGAATGGTCTAGCCCTTCATTTTTGGATCCCAGCTCAGAATAATAAAATAATTATTCAAATATGTGTTCTGCTTTGTGTTGAGTTGTGTTTGAGCGGTGAGCATTTTCTGTAGTTTGTACTGTATCATGCCATTCATCTGTAGATTCAAGATATGTATAAATGTCACATGCTTCTACATTTAATTTACACAATATATTTGTAATAAATTATTATTCAATATTGTATGTGTTTGTGTTTGTGTGTGTGTGTGTGTATGTGNGTGTGTGTGTGTATGTATATATATATATATATATATATATATGTATGTATGTATATATATATATATATATGTATATGACACATTTTTGTGAACAATTTGACTTCCTACATATGTATAGAGACATTTATACATATTAATGAATAGTTTCATGACTGTACATTTAATATATGTCTCAAACAAATATATATAGGCATATATCAGATTTATGTATGGGATACTGGTGTTAGCTAGCATTAGCTGGGGTCATAATGACTGAAACTACCACCTCATATAAGTATTTACAACCACAGGCCCACCATAGTGGAGATTGCTTTCATTCCTGGGTCCAGTATTGGCCTAAGACCATCTGCAACCATCTGGCAGAGCTCTATGCTTAACCCAGCTCCAAACTGTATAATGTTTATCTTTACAAACATTGAATGTATGTCAATTGGCGGTAAAGAGGGCATATATCTGTTTGCTGTGTTACTTTTCAGGTAAACCTTGCACAGAAAAGCTATAAGATCTCATAACAGTTCTCTTGGTCCAGATGGTATGGGAGACATTATACACTGTAAATCACAAAATGAGGCTCCCAGCAAGACATGGCAACAGTACAGAGTTTTCACAAGGTTTGGAAGGAACCGTGGTCTGAATGATATCATTTAACTGTTAAGCGGTATGACGTTTGTTTGAGCGAGTGCAGTTCACAGGAAAATGTTTTTCAGAACAAGCTTTTTTAAAGGGTGTTTGTGGGTAAGAGTTTATTTCAGCGCTACACAAAAGGAAAGATGATGGGTTTTGTTCACCAACCGGATTTGTGCATGAACATATTCACACAGACTTTACTCTAAATCAAACAAAAATCAACAAAATGTATTCACATGTGCAACATATTATCATTTACTGAATTGTCAATAAAAACAATTAAAATTCATTAACATAAAAAAGGGGGAAGAAGAAAAGCAGTGCATTTGCTCAATGCATATATGTGTGTGTGTGTGTGTGTGTGTGTGTGTGTGTGTGTGTGTGTGTATATATATATATACACACTGCATGAACATTCAATGCTATATATGAACACTGTATTTCTTATGTCTCACACATGCTTCAGTTTTGGTACCACTAGCCACATGTAAATGAATAAACCAGATACATGCTGTGAATTTCTATATTGTTTTGCCATATGGAGCTGAATGTCTTTAGGAACTATTTACATACACGCTACCGTCCGTCTGGTACCGTATGTTTCAGTAACATGAGTTCCTGTAAGCTTTACCATCCATGACACAAATGTACGCCTCCCTCAACACTGAAGGCCCTGACCGGTAGATAGAGGCCGCGATGTGTGCGTGCACCTGTTGCCTCCAAGAGGAAATATTCTCACTTCATTTTTCACAACACACCCTTTTCACAACCTTTTTTATATGCCAGTCATCTACTCTCCATGGCCCCCATTTTCCAGAAACTCATTAAGTTTGTTGTGTTAGCAGTGAATGGTTCTAATAATCCAGGGCAGGTGGTTATAGCTCTGCTGAGGCCCTCAAGTGTCTGGTCAACTGCGTTTGAACGGTAGCCCTGAAGCTGTGGACGTTTGCTGTGGTTCCTCATCAAGTAGAGGCTTTTTGCCATTCACCGGCTTTGGTTTCAGGTCAGGGTTTGGACACATGCACCCAGGAGCTGAAACACAACCCCGCCCACCCTGAGAGCTTCAGGTCAAAGGTCACAGACATCAAGGCAACCCTATGACCCAACCGTTGACCCCTGGGATAGCTCCTCTTTATTTTGTGGTTCAGTCTTTAAGAACAGCTTTGATTCACTGTGTACCTCTGTATTTGACCGGTCCATACTGTTGAGGGCGTTATTGTTGTCAGTTGCCATCCAGGGACTTCATCTTACCAAATACCAATGACCCTCACCCTCTCAGAGGGCTGAGGAGAAAGAAAGCTTTGAGACCCCTGGGGCCGGACTCCTAAGCCTAGTTTTATTGCAGGGGAATGAGACAGGTCAGGTGCCTGTGGAGACCTGTTGTTCTCTGGTGAGCTCACTCTTATCTCAACCAGCCTAATCTACACGCAGCTACTGTGGATTAAATCTCAAGTGCCACTCTTTGCTGCTGAGGTTCGTGTGTGACTGTTTTCTCCAACCGGAGTCTGAAAGCAGAGCGAGGCGAGTGTGATTGGATTGAATTACCCAAAGAACTGCGAGTCCCAGGCCTGTTGGGTTGCGTTTTGTGCCTTCCTGTAATTCATAACACAATGTGTAAGCTATCAGTTGAGTAAAGTGGTCTTACAATTGCCATTTACAAGTGATTGCCTTTAAACAAAGCTGTGGCACTTTACCGGGAGAACATTTGAAACATATTTGGGTGGTTCTTACAATAAAGTAGCAGGTCACAGCTTGAGATACTTTTTCGATTTAGGCCTAGTTTAAAAGATCTCATTTCTCTTCCTGTGACCAAATGGCAGGAAACATCACACTCAAGTTTCCAAATGTGTGTGTCAGGAATGTTGTCTGCTTCAATTTACTCCAAGATCAAGCGTACAAAAATAAAACTTAAAAAATGTCATGTTTTGTGTACTGCGTTTTTGTTTCAAATACCGAAACAGGCAGGCATTCATGCTTTAAGATGAAACCTCTTTGTTCTCACTTAGCCTTACACAAATCTTCCTCTTTGTTCTCACTTAGCCTTACACAAATCTTCCTCATCATCGAACCTCTTCCGCTGCCTCTCCTTCAGCCTGTTAATCATTCACAGAGCGCTGAAATAAATCACCAAAGCAGGAATGTGCAGCTATGAAACCGTACGGCTCTTTGATGGGGTAGATATGCGCATCAGATTTCACAAACATGCCAGTTTAGAATTTTAATAGAAGTGTATTGAATTCATTTTAAAATTGCACTTTTGCATTAGCATGCAACTTTTAAAAGCACACTTGAATGACGAAGGCCTATTTTAACAAAACATGGTCGGTACAGTACAAACGTGGCAGGGAAAAATATATAACTAGAATAAAAACAAAATGAAAATTGTTGTTTATTTTTATTTAAAATTGCATCCTTAAATAAAGCCTTGCCATTTCCAATTTTCAACAGTATTACTATATTTATTTGTTTGTTTTAAGTGACTTTAAAATGTTTATACTGGAGCAATGATTGGATGCACAGTCACAACAGTTTAGTGTAGAAACCACTACACCAAAATAAAACACACACACACACACCTACACACAAATATTATTTTATTATACATGCATCCAAAACAACATGCCCAATTTACATCCTTACAGTAAAATGTGTGTAAACTCTGAATGCATTGATTGTGTTTGATTTAAATGTTAAATTAAATAAACAATGATTTAAAAAATCACTACATGACTTGCGTTCTCTCTCAATGTGTGTTTTTAAGTTACATGTTTTAAACAGTTATTTAATTACAACTGGGCATCAAACTGCAAAAACGTCACCAGCCCAAATTCAGCAACCCTTAATTCTACAACATACAGAATAAAATGATTCTGTATCCTAAAAATTCAGGCTTGAAAGAACAGGCATCAGTCTGAAGCGATGCCTTTAGTATTTAGCTAGTGTACAGCACAGCTGAGAATGAAAACTGCCCTTTACAGAGGCCATCAAAACATTGTCTGTGTGAACACAAATTACAAAACAAAGACTGTGCAAAAGTGCTTTAAATTTTACACAGAAACGGTTCTGCCTTTATCTTTTTGCCCAGTGTTGTCGTCATTTCATTTTCACGATGCGGTAAAACCTTTGAACATTTATTTACTTTTTAAGGAAATCTGCAGAATGAATTAAGTTTATGATTAACAGATTTTTCCGTATATTTCCAAATGTGATAATGATTTGAGGTTAGGCGGTTTATTAAAGAAAGCTAATGAAGTACATTTCATTTCTGGTCATTTTTTGAAAACAACTGATGTGAACAACAACACCAAACATTTATCATTTTACAATACTGCTTTACAATGTAAGTCAATGAACATTTACTTCAGTCAAAAATGCACAGCATGTATTCATTTATTTTTAGACATAGTAAAAATATAATAAAATGGAGTTCAAAAATAATGTTTACTGTGAAACTGTCTATGACCAAATGCTAAACGTTTTCCAAGTTATAAGTAGAATGTTATAAAACCGTTATTTTATTACTGCTATGACAGCCAAAAAATACTTATTAATATGAAATATATTTTTTCTTATACAGAATTTTTCTTCATCTTCCTACGAAAGCCAATATAAAAGTTTTCTGCCAATTAGCAATTAGCTGCACATCAGCCTAATATATAATATAATTTGGCACAGATGGTGCTGCAAACGTTTGCGTCACTATTGACATCCATTGCTCATATCTATCTACAGAGCTGTTAAAACCTCACACCCTTTAGCATGTCAGTAATGCTATATGTTTAAAAGGCTCATCTGCAGTGATGAATAGCCGGACCGCCTGTAGTTCACACTGACCTGGGATCTGTGGGATTAGGAGAACGCTGTTACTGTTTTACAGGGGTAAGAACTAAAGCTTTGTGGGGACTGGGGTAATTTTAATGCCTCCAGTGAGGACATCTTTGTCCCCTATTTTCTATCTCTCTGCACACACACATAAACACACATCACTCCACCTTTTGTTGACTAGTTAGACTGCTGAGCAAAACCTTGTTCATGCCGTTCATAGAATAAAAATACCTGTGATTCTGTTTCTGTTGACCTTTGCTAAAACCAACCTTGTTTTTTCTCTATGCAGAATAAATGTTTAGACTGTGATCCAGTCGCTTGTACCTTCTCATGGATAGTAAAGCGCACAGCCTTCAGTAAACAGGCCGGTATTTAAATAGGGAACCTCCGGCTTCGATTGAAAGAGGTGAGGAATGTTATTTGTTTGCCCAGCAACCAATGCAGAACATAGCAAAGCCAAACCTTACAACAGCTGAAAGAAAAACCTGAAATGGAGGCGGATGGTTTTAAATAAATCAACCTCATATTTTGCTGGAAGGGGCCAAAGCGCAGACACAGAAATTGCAGGAAAAACTTAATGCGCCATGGTAACGCATGTCCGTGTTTATCTGCACACATAAGTTCAAAATTCAAAACTCTTCTGAGGCAACATCTGCTGTTCTGTTACTACCTATAAATTCTGCTGATTCTAAACTTTATTTACAAATGATATTAGTTATTTTTTCATTCAGAAAAATTGAAATTTTGACCAAAAATGAGAACTGATGAAACTAACAGAGAAATTAAGCAGTATGGGTTATTTAGGTTATGACAATAACTCTGTTCTGTTTGTTTGAGGTCACAGTATTTGTAGGATGGATGGAGATCCTGTAGGATCATTAATAATGACTTAATTCATCCCAGAGTTCCGGGGCCTGTGGGAGGGAGAGAGGGAGAACTGACCTGATGATTTAAACCCCAGCTGCCCTCTCCTCCCTGCTGTCTGTCTGGGGTCTCTGAAGACCCTCACTGAGTGAATCTCCAGCTATAAGCACCGACAGCATCCATACAGCCATAGACAGTAAATAGCAAATGATTTATATGCAACAATATAGAGACAATATAGTAGCAAATATATCTTTTCTTTCTTTCTTTCTTTCTTTCTTTCTTTCTTTCTTTCTTTCAGGTGTTAGCTGATACCTCTTCCTGCAGATGAGGAAAAAGGGACGCAAGACAGACATTTTAACAGCCCATATTAAAAGCAGGGATGCGGGAAAACCTTCAGTTCTGAGCGATTGTCAAAGGTGACCCTGTAAACGTCCACAACATGTGCCTCTCTATCGGGTTTTAAAGCAGCGTGTTGAGGTGGGTTCAGTAACAGGCCCAGTAACATCACAGCTTGTATATTTAACTCTCAGCAGGACAGAAAAAAGAGAATGATGGCGAGTTTTGGGATATGCTTGTATAATATGTTTTCTGTTTTAGGCCCCCAAGCACAAATACTCCAGGGACGGATAGAGACACTACCTGAAAGACACATCACAGCGCAGTACAGCCGTTTCCTCTGGAGGAAAAATCCAGAAACTCTTTTAAACCCTTCAGTGTCTTCACATACCTCCACCCTGATCTGCACAGTCCCTCCAGAGCGAGTGCTTTGATGTTTGACATCATCATCATCATCATCAGGTTTACCTGCAGAACAGCCACCCACAGTTTCCTCCTGTCCACAGCAGAGGCCTGATTCATGCTAACATCTGCTCATTTGTGGGCTTATCAATTAATTTAAAAAACATGCCCACCGTTTAACATGCTTGTGTTATCAGAGTATGTAAATACTACTGACAGACACTTCTCACCTTTCAATTCGCTTTGAATAAAAGTAATTCTGGTAAAATGCAAATATGTAAATATATGTAAATGTAAGTAAATATATATTATTATAATAAATATATGTAATTATATGTAAATATAAAAGCATACATTTTATGTTTCATAATTTCATAATATTTTATCATATTATGATTTTTATTTTGTTAATTTAACAAATAAAAATCATAAAATTATAAAAATCAGAAATATTATATCCGATTCAAATGCATTAAAGTATTACAAACACAATTTTAAGATTGAACGTTGCTTGGTGGACTTAAAATTTTTTACTGGGTTACAAAATTACACACCAATACATGAAGTTCTCCAATATTACAAATGGCGAACTAGAGTAAAAAGTGTTAACATGAAAATATGTGGTTGTGCTGTTGCGTTAAAAATGTCTTGGCTGAGGCAAAATTCTGAGGTTGGTGGATCGACTTACTGTCACGTTCTGCTGCATGGCAAAATGATTCATGAAGGAGGGCATGTTGAAGTGTCTGGCAACAGTTTGTGATCAAAGGCTTATTACTTTTCCGTCTATTTAATTGTCACGAGGGACTTAAGGAATTCTGTTAGTGACAGCCATGATTTAAAACAGCAACAGGGCATCGATGCTTCATTCTGAAACAATGGGAACGATTTTCACCTTTGCCTTGTTGTCTGTTGTCTTGCGGTTTCTCATGTCATATTTGCAAAGAACAATTCGATGGTGCTGGAAACGTTTTAGCTGGTAATATTTTCCCATGATACCACACTGAGATTGTTTCCACTTGAAAACAATCATGTTTATTCTCTGAGGAAGTTTATTCACGGTAATGACAAGCGTTTCTCATCTTCTGAGCTTGTGTTCCAAGATTACAAAGAGTGAGTTGTCGCTTTTCTCATCTTCAGGCCTGTCCAGTAAATACACGCAAACATTTTTAGCTGGTCTATTTGTATGACTCATTTTAACAAACGTTGCAGATGTTTGCACTGGCTAGATTTTAGATTTTCAAGTCTGGTTTTATATCAAGGTAGGAACTGCTTCCAGGACTTCAAAGATGCTACTGGAAAAATAACACAAATTACACAAAAAATAACACAAAAAACACATTTGTGAATTTCTCCTGATTTTCTGATAAGTTGTATGTCCTAGACAAGCTTTAAGCTTCCAGGCTCAAACAATTTTGGGTTGTAGGAAAGTTTCTCCAATGTTTCCATTTAGCAACAAAAACTTTAAAAATCTTATTTTTGAATCTTATCTTATTACCTTATTTTTATTTTAGAAGGTATAAACAAAATGTTCTACAAGCGCGCACACACACACACACACATGCACACATAAAACTGGTCAGAAGGCTTTACAGGTGAGGTCAGTGAATGCTTATACTGGACAGCAGGCTCCAGGTTTTGGGAAAGCTTGGAACATTTATAAATAAATAAATATAATACACCACTGACTGAACGCACCGATGATTGCAAGAGAGGTGGGAAACGGAAATAGCAGGGAGGTATGAAAAGCCTCACTGGGCGAATACTTCACATCGGTCACATGGGATCATTAATTCATTGATTCTGAAGCAAATGACTGTTTTTATTTATACAGGTCAAAAGGAAAGAGACTTTTCCAACAGCTGCTCTCCACCTGGGACAAATGCTGTAATCTGTCTTAGGCCACATGGTCACCTTCAAAAGAGACAGAGAGAATGCAAAGAACTCATCTACCCATAATTCTGTGGGGCATGACAGGCATCCACAGAGCTTTGAAGACAGCTGACATGCAAATCAAACTCATCACTGTGTGAGGAAGATAAAAAAATAAACCAAAAACTATAACCAACTATATTGAGGAAACGTAAAATGTAATGTTTTAGGTGGTTAAATACAGCGGTCCAAAATGTATTTAGAGACCTAAGCCATTTACTTAAGCATTATTCTTAAAATAATCTTTAAATAAATAATTTAAAAAATATTATTTATAGAGTGCCATATTATTTATAGAGTGATGTCTGTTGCCATAGCGATATTAAAGCATCACATGCAATGGTTCACATTTAATAAGATTTATTCCATAGGTTTAAATCAAAACACATGCAGTTTCTCTCCCAACCAATGGCTCTAACCACACACAGAAATCAACAGCACCTCTTCACCTGTAATGCCCCGATAAGGTTTACAGCTTACCCTTAACCCAGAACACCCGGATGGCTGCAGTTAAGCAGATATGATGTCATTGCCTGCGCACAATCAGATGTGAAAACAATCGTGACAAGCTGCTTTTCCAATAGATCGCCTGGAAATTTAAACCGTATTATGTCATTGGTTATGGGAACAACTCTGAGAGCGGCAGAGTTTTCACCTATGCTGAAATAAACATGGGTCTGATTCAGCTGAGTATTGGATTCATTGTGCTATTTTTAGGTCATTTTATCAACTGGGTGAGTCAATTTTTATCTACATATAAGCCTTTAGCTCAACCGGTGTTCCTGTAGCTCAACTGGTGGAGCGTTGCTTTAGCAGCACAAAGGTTGTGGGTTCGAGCCCAGTGAACACAAGTACTGATAAAAAACATTTACACATTGAATTCACTGTAAGTCACTTTGGATAAAAGCTTCTGCCAAATGAATGTAAATGTAAATATAAGCGTCTCAGATGAAACGTACAAACTCACTGTGAAACTGACTGGAAACAACTGAAATTCCACTTTAAGCATGATAATCTCTGGGCAGGATATGGAGCCCCTTTAAAAGCGTGAAACCGCCCACACTTAGCTGCAAAATTACATGCTATTACGAAAATCCACGGCCTACAGCGAATAAGCCTTTTTTTCAAATGCCCCTGGGCTCAGAGATGCAGAGATAAGCGAGACGGGCGGATGTTGTGGCTAGACGGAACTAAACGAGTTTAAAGTTCATTTGAAGTCATTTTAAACCAAGTCACCATGTCCTTATATCCTGGCTTCCCTTTTCTAAGCCCAGGCATGACAAACTAACATTTAAAGTATCTTGCATGCTAAGCTCACATGTGACTCCAATAAGATTGTATCCAAGATGAAGGGGGGCAAGGAAAGTCAGAGTTCAAGCTTTTAAAACTAACCAAACATCAGAGGATTGGGGAACAAATCTGAGGGAGGTGATGCTATGGTGATAAAGGGGCGAGCGAGTTTCGGGCGAGTGCGGAAAGATCTCAGCCCAAGCTGGCGTGAATCTCGTGAGATTTTATGAACTGGCTGTTCTTACAGACAGATCAGAATCTTATCTCATCCATCTTATTTATCCCGCCTCTGATCTCAGCCCAATACTTTCCACAGGGGTCTCCGTACCCCCCCAATATAGAACCGCGTCCGTCTGTGTGCCTGGCAGCGAATCTCTCCCACTGAAATGAATCACAGCGAATCACAACTCAAACACGCGTTACACAAACAGAGCCAAAGACTGTCAGTCAAACGATCGCCTTTTTAAAAGCAACATAATTTACTGGTGTGATTGATATTGGAAAATGACAAGCCCAATCCTTTATTTTATGCGATTTTTTCTCGTTTTATTTTTATGGGAAGGAATTGTTTTGAAAGCACGTATCTTCCAGTCACGTGAAATATTCTACCAGGCGTTCAGAGCAAGAGGAAATATGCATTGATAAATAAAACCGATGACAAACGCTGGCAGGACGGAATAAGAACATAAATAATAACCAACATCAAAGAAAGAAAATCGTCATTTATGCTGTATGTTTTGTATTAATGCATAAACGGTTTGGGTATATGAACTGACAGTCTCTTTAATTAATTAATTCTGGGCAGCAATGAAAGCGAAAGATCACAAGGAACAACTGTCATGTTTAAACATGCTGGTCATCAAAAATAGTTCCAACATAATGGACTTAAAGTTCTGGACTGGATTATAGCTCAATAGTTATGCAATGCTGATCTCAGAATCTGTGCCAACAACAAAAAATATTTGCTCTAATAATCTACTACAGTATCTGTATGTATTATTATGGCCAGATGCAATATAAGCAGTTAAGAACTCTTTGTAGTGTCTTGTACTCTTGTGGCGGATATCTCCTAATGCTATTAAAACACACCCGAAAATCTTACTCAGAAAGAATGTGTCCAATTTAATAATTCAGACATCTGAAGATAACCTTATCACAGCCCTAAAACATGAGATTTTCTCTCAGTAGTGCCTAAACATAAATGTTCAAGGAAACATCTTAGTCTCTGCATCTCCAATCTATGCACAAAAATGCAAAGATCTCCAAGTACATCAAAATGAGGAAATTTATGCATCTGAATCATGCTGGAATGCTCCAGGTAGCTCATGGACGTTCACAGCACGTGAAATATTACAATCTCAGCATCCATCTCTCTCCTGAGCAAAGCTTTGATGTGAGTTTGAGGAGCGTACGATATTAAAGACATCAGCAACGGGAGGGTTTGATTAAGTCTATCAATCACAACGTAGACGCCCAAGTGGCGGATTGGGCCGCGTTGTACATATAGTAAATAAAATACAATCCCCCTACCAGGATTTAAGACCACATATTTTCCGTTCTTCTGAAATAAGTTCTGACGATACGCAGTTAAAGGAACACCAATAATGTCTCTCAGAGTCTTGGAAAAGGTCGGTTTGAATTTAGTTCCATGCCAGCAGAGTTCCTAAATTTAGAACGATGGGAACGTGGGGCAAATCTCCAAGATCATGATGGGTTTTAACAAAGACCAGGTTACGACCAAAGAGATACGTCCATTTACTGCCCTACCTGTCTGTCTAATTCATAGGGCCTCTGGAAAAAAGAGAAAAGATTGGAAAAACACAAGTGTGGAGGTCCAAGAAAAAATCTTTCTTCATTCAGACGGAGAAGACAGACAGACGGCCTCCAGAATTCAGTTAGATGTTGCGCTCATTGTTCCTCAAAGGTGGAAAAGTGGAAGTATTTTGCAGTGACCTTTTCACAACTCAGTGTTCACAATTCAGCTCACTGAGACCACCTGAGATGTTACAAATAATTATTCCACAAACAGATGTGTGCTACTGTGAATGTGTAACTTGCAAATATCTCCAGAGAGTTCCAAAAATCTGAGACCACCAGTAAAATCCTTCTCTTTAAGTATTTCTGCTTGCAGTTACAGCTTGTTAAATTTAATTGAATGCAGATATTTTTATAAAAAAATCACATTATCAGTATAATCAAATTAATTTTGTTACAATGTCTTAGTATTTGTTATGTGGTAACCCATTTTTTAAGAAAACAGGCACTCAGCCTGGCTTGTGCAAAATGCTAATGATCCTCGATTTGACGTTCCAAGGAACATTTCATTGAAGATCTTTAATGGAAGCATGGAAAACTGACCTTTCCTACAAAGAGCCAACATGACCAATGTTATTTTAAAAGTGCTCAAAATGTTTCTTATTCATTTGAGTCAATGTTTCTTTATTTTACATTTTTCATCATATTCAAAAGTTTAAATTAGATTTTAAACCCCTGCTTTTCAAACTGGTGTCAGATATTTGGAGCCTATTGTACACAGAAAAATTTACACAAAATATTACATAAATATTATTTTAATTACTTTAATGTGCAATATGATATAGAACTACATTCTGTGCTTAGGAACAAACCATCAATAACATTCTATTGCTGTAATATTAAATACAGCATTATTCCGGTATATTCCAGTCATATTCCAGTATGTTTTCCAGTATATTGACAGAACCAGTGAAGGCCTCACAGAATGATGTGACAAAAAGCCCAAAAACCAGAGATGTGTGTAAACACCAGCAGGGGTAAATGTGACCAACTAAAAGCCTCTCATAAACTTCACCTTTTCACCTTTGCCTCTTTGAAACACGAGCTGTCTACAGTTTCTGTATACCAGCAGTCCAATAGCATTTCATTTGTACACACATCTGTGAAAGTTCAGGAAAGACTAAACTAAAACCACTGAAAGTTTGGCCCACCGGCCCTCCGTACATAAACTGGCTCGACGCTGCGCTCGATGCTTTAATCATATTTCTGGCTCTTCTGTTGGAGATATTCAGACTGTGAGTCAACAAACAATTTGGTTTAATTGCTTAAATTCTTTCTGACAGCATCCAGGAAAGTGTTTATGGAATAGATGAGTGATTGATTCAAGAAGACGCGACTTGTCAGGTACAGACAGTCATAATGGTTTTCGACAAGACTGTTTACTAAAAGATTTTGCATTCACCCCAGTTGAAGGTATAATTTTTGTTGTAGACAAAATTGTAGGGCTTTCCTGTTGATGATATTTTAGAACGTTCTGTTTGGACGTTGGCTGTCTGTGGTTAACAGCACGATAGAATTAAACTACAGCCATTTTAACTATTAAACAATAGTGCAGAAGTAAAGTGTTGCCGTACAAAACAGCTGGACATGAGAAAAATGATGGTATTGCTTTACAAGAAGCATCCATTAGTTAATATTAGTTAACTAGGTTAACAGAAACTAAAAAATACATTTGAATAAATTCTTAATCTATTTAATAAATTAACATTTAACATTTACTAATACATTTACAAATAAAAAGTTAGCACATTAAAAACATAAACAACTGTTCATTCTTATAAACTTTGGTAATGTTTTTAATGTAAAAAACAGAGACAAAGACAAACAAAGAAAGAATAAGGAAAATATTAAACACAAGTGTATTAAACTCTACGCTATAAATGCTGTAAAAATATATTGCTCTATATTAGCTAATGCTAACAATTCACATTGTCACCAATGAGCCAATTAGAAATTAACTTTATATTTATTATGTCACACACAACTCTACCTACATCACATTATTTAGCAAAACAGCCTTATCTTTAAAAACTCATTCAATCACCAGTGCTAACAGAGACAGGAGCAGTTTGCATTAGTGGCCTTTCACCCCTTAGATACCCCTATTAGCTTACATTAGTACCACTTTCACCAGGAAACATGACACAGTATGAAAGTGGTGTGAGTGTCTGTGTGTATCAACACACACCACCAACAATGCTAAAGAGAAGTGCCTTATTTCTCTTTGGTCAGAGGTTGTTGTCATTACAAACAAAGATGGCCACACCGGCTACTTTCATCTGCAAAAACCCTTATAATGAAGGTATCATGTTTATTCATAACATGTTAGCTAAATGTTGTGAGCCGGTGTCAGATATTTCAAAGTCAGCGTAGCAAGAGGCTTCACTCCTCACGTCACAATAACCTTCAAGTACACAAGATATCCAGTTTCATATCCTCTGGTTTTAAAGTCCAACGACTGCAAGCTTCTGTACAGTATCAACAACAAACACCAGCAAGAAATGATGCTAAATATTGCTGAATATTATTTGCATTCTGGCAGGTATAATCGATCACATTGAGAAGGGTTTTTAATAATAATAATAACTAATATAACAACAACAATAATAATAATAATAATAATACAAGCCATTTCTTAATATAGGAACTTACAAAAGACTGGATATCTTTAGGATGTTATTACATCATATATTTTATGTATTGTTGATGTATGATTTAAATATTATCGTCTAGCCTTTTTACTTATAATTGATCATGTAAATATTATTTTACATAAATACAAATAAAAAGTTTTTTAATGAAATTAAAACATTTTTGTCCAATGAAGAGCTTTCTAAAGCGAGTTAGCCCCTCCCCGGCTGTGACATCACTGACATCACTTAATGTCATGCGTTTCTCATGTCCTGCGTGTCAAGAAAACGTGTTTGGGCTCCAGGAAACCACATATGAAACATTACCATGTTTCCAACAGAGCAACTTATTTGATGGCATCGAGGTCAAATAGAGCTTTTCTCTTTTTAAATAGCCTCATCTTGACAGCAATGCGTTACAGCTGCAAACATTCACACACCAAAGATGTTTGTTTCTTTAATGTGTGTGTGTGAGAAACAGAGAGAGAGAGAGAGAGAGAGAGAGAGACTGGCAACAACAGAGCGACCAAACCTTTGAATAAAAATCAAGTATTTCACTTATGCAATGAAAGATTTTTAAGGGTTTGAATAAGAATAATTTGCTGGAGCTAATCTGAGCAAGAACTTGGGCAGAGAAGAGAGACAGAGCAGGAAGTAAGGAATGGGATGTGTTTGCCAGGCCGGCCGCAGTGCTGGATCCATCAGCAGGGGTTCTGGAGAGAAGATCTGGCCTGGCATGTACCTCACCATGTGGTTCTCCTCCAGTCGTATCGCTCACTCTGATGCAGCGAAAACCGCACGCAAATTCGGTGGAGACCATAAACAGAACTTCCATGAGACAAATAACACGGTCCATTGGGCACGACTCGAAGCCAAAAACACAAACTCAGTGAGAACAAATGTCCAAATCTTTGAGATTGCTCTTCCACACGCATCTCAATAAATCAAGAATTAAGTGTGTGCCTCACTCTTCCTGAAAACCAGACGTCACACATGCATTAAAAAACAACGAGAACTTGGAGAGGCGTTCTGATTGGCTGCTGCCATCCAAAACACTCATGAATATTCAAAACTGCCAGTAAGCCAATACAGAGAGTGAATCTGATGGCTTTTTGAGATTAAAGTGAGGCGATAAATGACATGCCATGTTATTCGAATCAGCAGCATGAAAGGAAATGAATGCTGGTGGCTTCCTCCCACAGCATCTTTGGCTAAACGTATGCAAGAAGTACATTAGCCCATAAGTCATACTTTGTGATCCTTCAGAAAGCTCCTACTCTGTTACACCAAGAGCATCATGGGAAGGGCCAAAGATCTTCAATAGAAAAAACACGTCATATCCAGATGCGCAGAAAGACTCACTCAACAGGCTGTTACTTCCAGTTAAACACGAAGGGAAAAGCGTATAATGTGTATAATGTTATGCATTATACACATTGTACATTAAAATAATTGCAATATGTAAAACTATTATAGTCACATCATAATTGCCATTATTTCCATGTTAGATTATTATTAAAAAAAGTTACAAATGAGCAACATCATCAACATCATTATCTATTGAATTGCCTGAACCTGTACCCAGAACTTTCCTGAAAAATTGTTCTCACAAAAATGTTGTATTCAAGGTGTCTGCACATATTTTCTCTTTCCAAATTCCTGTGCATTTCAGACCACATGACTGAAGCTATTACACAAATATATGATGGATGTTGGCTCACACTCCTAAAGTTTTGCCTGTGCTGTTGTACAGCCCCTCACGGGACCATCGAGGTCTGTAATAACCAACTCTAAATGTGTTTACAGATGAACTGACATCTCCAGTGGATGTTAATATCCAACAGGAAAGTTCAAGAGATTATTAGTCCAACCTCTCTGCCTTCTTTATTCTCCTGGAGGTTTCAAGTTAAAATCATTTCTGAAAAAACCATCAGCGTGTTGTTAAAGTGTATAACTGATATGCTAGGTAACATATCACCGAACGCTTGGCCTCACTCGATTTCCCAGACACACAAAACCAACCTTTGGGTTTGGCAAGCGGAGAGTGGTCTAATGTTTTATATATGTATATAAATGGGTATCTTAAAGCTGAAAATGTCAAAAGAGATCCATCGAATAAATTAAAAATGGTCAGGCCCAAACTCTAGTCGCTCGGTTTGAAATGACTCGCCCAACATTTTCATATTGTTGCTCCACAGATACACAGTAACACCAGCCTGCAAAATCTTCCCCTCGGTATGTGTGTGTAATATTATAAGATCACCACACAAACCTCACAGCCCTTCTGAGGCTCACTCAGATGTTAAACAGTGTCATGCGTAGAGCAGGGAGCTAAAGGGTTTATGAGTGTCAGGCTCGACCCAGATAACCTGTAGCCAAAGCCTTATTTTCCACCGGCTGTCCTATAGCACAATATGAAGAACATCTTCGTTCTCATCAACAGTTCCTCAAACACCTCTGAAGCTTTACCTGATCTCACCTTCATTCTTCATGAACACACACACTTCCCACTACAAATAACTTTTTGTGCAACAGAAGTGTGTATAAGAGTGTATATGGTAAATGTGTATCAAAGCTTTCACAGTATAGAACACTATAGAATCATATGGGCACATATATACAAGTCACATATAGACTTAAATCATATGTGTCAATTGGTTCCCAGTCTAATGGCTCCATGTCAAGCGCTAAACAGAGTGTGGCTTTACAGTCATTCTTTACAACACAAAAGCTCTTCAGACAAGCCTATGCAATGGCTAGGTTAACATACACATCCCAGCATTCAAACACAAAAGCACATCTTGCAAATACGATCCCCCTGTGCTGTCATGAGGGGGGGATTACAGTGATTTTGTTACCTATTGTTAAAGTTTAGTCCATGTTTTCCTCTCGTACCTCTGGTGTCGATTGCGTCATTGACACCTAGTAAAGATAATTATACAAAACCACACGATGCCACAAGTGCTCATTTAACACAAAGCTCAAACCCGGGTCTGTGAGGGCGTAAAAAGATGACGTCAGTTTCGTTTTAGCACAGGTCACCTGACCCTTACTCTGCTCTGAGCTTATTCGCCGCAAAACGCTCCAATTAAAATACTGATACGCATCCAATGATATCCGTTACACTCGAATGCGTTTCAAGAGGCTAAACATGAGACCGCAGAGAACCAGCAAAGTTCAGTCTCATTAGAGCTTTTAAATGAAAACACAATGTTATTCTGAGCAATGAGAAAGAACAGAGCAACACTTTCAGAATGCCAAGAACTTTCCAGAAGTCATTTGTCCTGTTTGGGGCCTGAGAGCAGATTGGATGGCAGGACAGAAGATGAGAAAAGCATTCTCAAATAATTTATATGATAATTTAATAATAATTTATTAATATGATAATAGGAAAAAATATACTGATACCAGGTTAAGTGGTAAGGGCTCATTAAACATTTCCCTTTAAAAGAATCTTAGTGACATCATTTGCATTCAGTGAATTAAGTATAACATGAGACAGTCTCAATATATAAGAGATAGCTCAAAAATCATAACTGACCAACAGTTACAGTGAACTTATACAGAGGTGCCTTAGGGAGTTTAAACAGTTATTGTTCTGTTATAATCCAAATATAGTATTTTACAGTATTGTGTGTAACTGTATGTGGTGTGTGATCTCAAAGACCACTGAGTGCTAGAAGTTTTTGTGAGGTGTTGCTGATGAGGAACAGAGTGAAAACACACACACACACACACACACACACACACACCCTAAATCTGAAATCCAGGCTGTAAGACCAACTTGCTTGAGTTTTTACCACACAAAACAGCCACACATATCAGAAAGAGGCCGTCTTATTGTGTCAAGAAGACAGATAAAGCAAGAAACATTTGTTGGCTTAAGACATAAGAAATGACCTAAGCTTTGATTGTGCTGAGCCAGTTGTAGCAACCGTATCATGCCATGACTTAAGTCATAATAATTCACATCATCTGCGCCAAATCAGCGACAGCATAATTCAAGTGATGTTTTCTATACGGTTAGCGCCGCTCTCCCTAAAGCCCATAATACATCAGACACATTCACACATTTTTGCATTTCCATTACCATGGCGATGGAGTCACCTGCTTCTCTGCCGTCCTCACGATTGGGTGATGCAATTTTCCAGCTAAGACAACTGCTGGATCCGTCTTCAATCCCAGAATTCCACACACCTGTAGCGGATTAGCCCTCCAAAAGGACAGTGACCCTCTGGGTTCTTAAGAGTCTTTACACAGCTTCTTTGTGTTCAAAGCTCACAGGATTTCCTACAAATGGTGGAGTATTGCAAGATGTCAACATCTGTCACTGAAACACTCCCTTCACGTTATTGTTTAATTAGATAAAAAGCAAAAATGTACCTTATTATATATAGTGTATAATTTAAAAAAATAGCAAGTTAAACACTTACACCCTGATTATGTGTAAAATGTGTAATGAAAGGACAAAAAACATTAATGCTATACACATACACACTTTAAAACAGAGACAAACTGCTAAAAAAAGAGCAAGAAAACACCAATGACTTTCTTTAAACTGTTCTTTAATGATAAAGCTCCCTTCATACAAAAGTATATGTACAATGTCACAGCAATTTATGGAAACAGATTTCTTGCATTTGTTTTAAATACAATACATATCAACACTCAAAAGGTGATATCAGAAAGAGACGGGAAAAACTAAGACGTTACGTCAGTCTGAACGATCACAGTTGCTTTCTAACATCACTGCGGTCTTTAGTGATATCACATTCATGATGTAAGAGGATGTGATATTTAAATACATCTGAAAGGCATGAGAAATGGACACTAGTAAGTGCTGAACGTGTTTCTGAAAATGCTGCGCATATGTTACCAAAGTTGGGGATTTTTTTGGAGGAGAGATAGAAGTCTGACAGGAAAACAAGAAAAAAAACTGCATTTACCTCAGAGAAACAGATACAGAGCACAGTACGTGTCATTTGGTTTGGCGTTACTGATGCGTTAATAATTGTGCGCTGTGGGAAAGTTTATTAACACTGATAGACCATCACTTTTTTTACGTTAAAAGGAAAATGTTTATTCTGGGGAAAACCGTCCTAAAGCGACCCTGCAAGGTTTTAAACGGCTGTTCTGCATGTGCACACTGATCTAAATTCCAATAAATGTCTGTGTTTATAAAAACTGGATGAAATCGTTGTTACAGGAGCAACTGCTTTGCTGTGAGAGCTGGTCTACACTGTAAGCAAAACAAGTTCATACAAACTGTTGCAGCTGCAAACTCTTGAGGGGAGGAAAAATAATGACACCTATAAACTGAATGTGTGTTAGACAGCTTTAGCATTAGTGTAAGATCTTGCAAACGTCTTTTTGTTAAAAAACAGGTAGTCACAGAGTTTACGTGTTTTAATTTCCATGTTCTGCAAGCAGGACTCGGGTGTGCAAGAAAAGGTGTCATTGGTGAACTGTGGTTCCTCGCCCTTTCTGTTCGCCCCGATCACAAGCAGCATTCCTGGGGTACAGATGGATACATATTAGGTTCCTCTAGGGCTGGTGCGGTCATGCTGGAGGTTCTGTTATAATACTGAGTGGCATTCTGAATTATACACATCCAAACACTCGGGCCTACATACACCCAGAAAGACGGCCAGCAGTCGTTTCAACCATAAACATTCTCTTTATTTCATTCGATAGGATTATAGAAATGCTTTGAGAAGTGCAAATTGGTCAATATTCCAGATTTTTCCTGCTAATATTAATAATTAATAGAACAATATTAATAATAATAAATGTCTATATTTGTTGCAGTCAGGATACGATATTATGCAGGTTCAGCCTAATGTCACCAACCTACTTGGGCACCTGTTACCTTTAACCTCCAAACCCGTTTTTCCAGGTCCATGTCTCATATTCCAGTCACTTTTCAGAGTTTTTCCGTGGTCTTCGGAAGCTAGACATGTTCTCTAGTGCATAGATGCGTCGTGAGACCTCCTCGATCCCAGCCGTATCAAACTCCCCCAGAACCTGTTCGTCACACTCGACCGCCACAGCGTGCTCCACAGGAATACACGGGTAATCGTCCAGTCTGGCGCCTCCACCCATCCCTAAACCCAATCCCAACCCAAGCCCTGTGGCCTCAGTGCCCATGATCTCCTCAGCCTGCTCCACTGAGCAGCAAAGCTCCGCCCCGCCCACAACACCCAGTCCCATTCCCTCAATGGGCATGGCTGAGCCATTCATGGCCCCTGGATGCTGGGAGGCAGAGCCAGAGATAGAGTCAGAAGGTATTGCACAACTTGCAATGTCTGGAGCCATCTCAAGAGGTTCCTTCACTTCCTCTGGGTGTGCCTCAGTTACAGCTTCTACCTCTCCATCACCATCTGAATCCACAGCTGTAGACACTTCCAGGCTTGGAGCCAAAGCTGTGGACATCTCAGGTGGAACCTCCAGAGCATTTATGGGATCGGGTTGAGCCATGGCTGTGTTATAACTTGGTGGAGGTGTGCTGTATTTCTGCATGTCAGCGTCTGAACCACCCCGCTTTTTGACACCTCGTTCAGGGGAGCCGGTCTGGGTTGGGAAGCCTACGTCAGATGCAGTGGAAACACTCAGCTGAGACTTCAGTGGAACAGGCGTGGACATGGAGACATGGTGTCTTTCACTAACAGAGAGAAAGGAAGAGAGAAACAGAAGCACATGGTTATAATTTTGTAGATTTGTTTTAACCTTAAAGAAATTGTTCACTTAAAAATGAAAACATGCATGTTGGGAAAACTGCTCAGGTATCAAAATATAATCTTTCATGTTATGCAGAACTAAGCAAATCCAGTTTTGGAAGAACATGAAGGTGAGGAGTTGATGACAGAACTTCATTTTTGGATGTACTGTCCCTTTAAGACGTTTGCAGTGGTGACAGTGTTGTGATTTGCATGCTGTCAGACTGTCAAACTGTCTTGTAGTTGCGTCTCTAACCTCATCCTCTTCAAAGCACCACCATCACGGATGTAAAAACAGCGCTTGTGTATCGAATTTACCATCTTGAACAATAAATTTCAGTTACAGCTGAAGCTTTATGTTCTGTTTCCAGTACCTCAGACTGCTGTTGTACAGAAACTGTATGAAACACAATTAAGCATTTTAACCCAACACTAATTGTACTTATAATGTAAGTTTAGCATTGATGAAAAACCTCAAACTGCTAATATGCTAATTAGTTTAACACAGCGATGGAGACAGGACTGTGTATAAGGAGAGCGTGAGGGAGGCAGGAACAGAACTCAGGAGTGAAGATGCTGCTGTCATTTCAGCCTCTTTGGTTCTGATGGATCATCTCATAACTCAGTTACACACATTGAGGAAGAACTTCAGATCTTCTACCTCACACGCACTCGTGTAAATACACTCACACCACCCTAAAACACACACAGCTGTTGGGCAACATACATCTTCTGAAATATGGAGAAAGTAAAACTATTGTGTTGGATTCATCATTCCTCAACAAGAATCTTCACGGATGGATTTGAAACATACTGCAGCGTTATATAAAGCATCGCCGTGCACCACGGGCAGCTGTGGTGTACTGGTTAGACAGCTGGAATTATAACCAGAAAGTTGCTGGTTAGATTCCCAATACAGGCAGGTAACAACTGAGGTACCTTGAGCTGAACACATTACCCTTAAGTGAACCCACTGTGGTCACTATTCCAATGTTGGCACCAACTGGACGAGTTAAATACCAAAGGACAAGTATAAACTGTGATCGCTAAGGAAAATGTAACTTTAACTTAACATGCATAGTATTTAATGTACATGGGCAAACTTGTGTTAGATAATTCTTAACTAACAAAATCTAATTTTTTATACTATGAATCTAGAATTTTCAAGTAAACACAGACACACAATACTGTTACCCACAATGCAATGTGCCTCACTTGACTCAGGACTGTAATACATTACTTTAATCATTCCTTCACATCATTTACAGGTGTGGATAGCTGTATGTCACAGATATTCAATTACTTTCCAGCGAAATTTAGTGGCCCAATGAATTTCCATACCAAAAATAAACTATTTCAATTTAAAAAATAAATATGCTTCTAATTTCTCATCCGGTCATTGAAAACAAACATTGAATGGTTCACCTGTAATAATTATGGCACGAATTTCTGATTTCCCAAATGAATGTTTTGACCATTTGGCATGTAATTAGATCCAGTTTTTAGATGTGAAATGGAGAAAGACATTTCAAATGAAACGTTACTGTGAATGAAACCACAGCCTTTCAAAACAGCAGAAATGAATCTGCAAATCATTAGAGAACGGCTCAAAAAAACAGCGTGTCAGTTATGCTCTAATGACAATCTCTGATTGTGGAAATAACCTGTTTAATCTGGAATCTTCCGCTGTCTCTCACACACTAAAATCATTTCCTATATGCAGACTATAAAAACATTTGTTACATTAGACACAGGTTCATAAAAACCAAAAATGTCTGCCTTAAATTATTAATTTTTCCAAAAGTATTAATTTCTTTTACTTGATGAGGTAAAATAGTTACATTTTGTCTCACAAAAAGCACAAATTATTATTTTGTTATCCTTGCCAGTAAAATTGTTGTCTTTTCTAATAGTCACAAAAAAATGACAAGCTAAAACTGTTACAATGTCAAACTCAGTAAAATGTGCTACAAAAACAAAATTAATGAATCTCACATGTTAACTTAGTTTCACGTTTTGGATCGGTACTGAAAAGCAGCAATTTTCAAAATGATTACATAGTATTGCGTTACTTTTTAGTACCGCTTCACTAACAAGCCTAACAAACCTCATGCATGTGTTATGTAGATACATGAACCATATGGGCTCCATCTAGCCGGTGTTTAGACGTCAAAGCCCTGAGCAGGACAAAATAAAGCATTTCTTGTTTGGAACAGCGGCTATTTGTAACCATGTGCTTTCCCTTCTAAATGAGTTCCACTAAACATGTGTCAAACCGCAGCCCTTAATCAGGAGCACGAGACCCGGGTGTACCGCGTACCGTGTGGGGCTAGTGAGCAAATGAAGAGGGGGAGAAGAAAAGGGGACCATTTGGACTGAAGCATGCCAGACAGATCTCCCAGAACCGTCATAATATTTTTCATGCAGAACATTTTCTCTACTGGACTCAAACTTGGCTCTTTATTTAGTCTAATTAGGCTTTTCCCAAACCTTTTCTTCTTCTGAGATGAAGAGACCAAGCACTTTGGAAGAGCAGAGAAACATCTCAGGGCTTCCTGAATGGGAATAGATGGCAGTCTGTGACTAAACCGGGAGCTATAACAGGGATAGAAAAGGACTTTGTTAGGAGACACAGATTTAAACCATCCCTAAGGAATTTTGGAATCCACAAAATCTCCAAGGTGGACGAGAAGCGGAAATGCATGTGGGGTGACAGTGAATTTAAAAGCAGTTAAAATTCTCACAATTCATGCCATGTACGATGCTGCCAATGCCTTCGGATTACATACAAACAAATGTCAATTAATCAATGATAATACACGTCAACACCTTTCTACTACCACACGTTCTGATCATTATGTCCTATTAAAATCTAACACCCATAATGCATCAGTTAATGCAGGTGCCACACACCTGGTCCATTCTTACTGTTCAATTTATATCATGTAATGTTTATTTTTTAATGTTTTATTTCTGAATAAAGTCACTGACTCCCTGAATTACCCCATTCATCGGTTACCGGTAAAACCTTAATATTACTCTTAATATTTCTATTATGACTAGTGTATGACTACAAAAATATATTTCAACATTTTCCTTTGCTCTCATTTGAATCCAAGAAACTCAGAGAAACAGATTTTCCTGATTACAGACGGGCTGGTCTGCATTTCAACCAAACTAGCGTCGCAAAAATGCTTTAACAAAAACGTACCTATTGATATAAAAATGCACTGTTTATTAAGCAGTTTCCTGGTTCCTGGTCCGGTCATGCTCCAGTAATGAAGTTTCATTGCTTAGCATTGTTTACACAAATCTTTCATAACAAAAAGAATGACAGAAATGATTGCACATGTGGGAACGATTCCAGCAACATCACCGTCAGAACTGTCACAGCCGTACGGATGCGATAGGCTGTGGAACCGGAATGTGGTTGTGTTCAATTGTAAATAATAACGGAACGTTGAGAGAATGTTGGAGAAAGATTCCAGCAGATGTGAACAGCTATCACACATCCACAGAGACAACTTCATCCCATTCCTGTGCAACTCAATCTCCACAGGAGATCCTCGCGCTGAGTTATTGCCTGGTTGTGTTTGTGTGGGAGCATTTCTGCAAAACCTGAAATAAAATTTATTTTACGTAGGGTCTGGGGTTGTGCAAAGTTTAAAGCTACTGGGTGTCATTTTTACAGAATTACAAAACTAACATTTTCCCCCAAACACTCCCCAACTGCCATTGCTCAGAAAACAGGAAGTCCCACCCCCAAACTCATACTATTGGTTGGGACTGTTTATGCTAGGTTGAGACACTCAAACAAACAGAGCTGTACTAAATGCATCAACGCCACTCTGGAAAATCAAACGTAAACGTCTCACTTTGAACTGAAACAGAAATAAAGATACTTTAGATGTACCTGGGATTAAGGGTGGACATCCAGATATATATTGTTTGTTATAAATCAGGACTGTCTTCAAACTATTTGGCAGTGTGCTGTACAGCTCTGAAATGAAACGGTAACGTTATGGATCATTTAACAAATAAATAGTCCATATACGGTACCAGTTACAAAACCAGGAGGGGAGGAGCTTTAAAATGTTACAGTCCAATCAATTTTAATTCAGATCAAATGAACCAATAACAGACACATTCTATTTTGGGGGAGGGGTTTGAGGGAGATGAGGGGAGGAAAATGATTTATGGTATTACTGTTACACCTTCACCAGGGTTCTGGAAAATTCCTACAATTTCAACCTAATCAACAGTTTCAAGCCTGAGGAAGTGGGTCAAATCAGCCCCTTTACTTCCACACAGACCCCCTACGCCTCACTGTCTTCATCCCCACTCAGGAGCTCCACGGTGGGGCTGCAGGACCTGTTAATAAGTGCCAGAGTTATGCACAAACGCTGTGCAATCCATAACCGAATGTTTCACATGTTCTGTTTGAACTCGGCAGGACACGTCATCAACAGAGCAGTGCCACGTCCTCCGCCCAATCTTCCTTTCAATGTCTCCTCTCTTACAAATATACAGAGGATCATTCATTAAACATTACACTGTACAAATAAGGGACAGATAAATACAGTAATTATAGCTACACAGATTTCAAACAAATGAACTAATTATTATAATTGTACATCCTGTGATAGCCGACATTATTAGCCTGGAAATTGTTAGCGGTTATTGCTATCATTCTAGCTTGTGAGTATTTCCAAAAAGAACAATTCTAACAAAGAAAGTCAGGGGCTTGGAATCAAGACATTTTCCCATGAAAAGTTAAATCCATAGTTAAATCTTTACTTTAACATTCCGCCTGTAAATCGACATGAAATACACACAGAGTCCAGCAATCTGAGCCAACAATTCTGCTATAGGATCAAACATTACAAACCCAGTTCAGAAATTGATTTGTTAGACATGCAACATATGGGAGAAACTCCTGTACATACACTGGAGGGTTCGAATGGCATCCGTTTTACTTTCATGACAAATGTTTATTGATAAAACAATTTCATTAGACCTCAAAAACTCCTCAGGAGGCAAAACATCTCCTGTTTCCCTCAGCAGCTCGGACATAACACACGCACATAAAAGATCACTGGAATTAGGGCGGGAAAAGTCCATATTTTCCCAATATGTGTGAATAATCCTTGACCTAATTCTCCTGAACACCACACCACTGTTGCTTCCAAGAGCTCCACTGAAACTGCAGTATACAGGATGAAAGCACCATTTCCCATGATGCACCTGTGCAATGCTCTTTCCCAAACAGAAGTTTGCTCCCTCTCCTCTGTCATTCCCAGTCCTTCCTGTTCTTTTCCCTCTGACTAATTCCTGCAGCTGCCCTGGGTTTAATGCACCAATATTTCACATCCCTGCCCTGGAAACATCATCTAAACTGAGGCCATTTCAGAAAGTGGAGAAGAGCCAGGGAACACACAGGTAATAAAAACACAACTAAAACTTAGAAGAACGCCTTTAGTCTATATTTATATTTCTGACAGACCCACAACCCACCAACATGTCTGATTTAGCAATATTAGCATCGAACGTGGAATATTGCAGCATGTTACAGAAAAGCTGCATATTTTACTATTTTATATTTTACGGAATGAGAGGAAACCACTCTTTACTCAATAATACATGGTTCCAAGCAAACCATTCAGTCAACACAACTGCGGTACCCCTGCCGCCACTCTGCAGGTTTGTGGTGCAATAGCCGAATTGGTGGACTTCCACTTCCTCCTCTACTTCCTGTCACTCTGTTTGCTCCAGGAGGCCAAGGGGTCACACTTTCATCTATAATTAAGCATTTCCACAATCCATTAAGCGTTACTTAGAGGACTGAAGATGTTGAACCGTTTCACTCAACATTTTTACCTTTCAAAACACATTATTAAATTAACGTTCAGATGCTTTGCCTATCTGTTGAACCAATAAGAAACTCAAAAGATCAAAAGCAGACTTTCCAAGAATCCAAAGTTTTGTTCTAATCTCAACCCAAAATATAAGATAAAGAATTAGCTTAGTAGTATTATTATTAGCTTGTAGTATTATATATAAACGGAGGCATTCAAACTCACCATCGTATAAGCAGTCCATACTCTAAAAAGTTCTTCAAGTTGGGTAAAGTCTGACGCAGGTCCGGTGTGGACAGTCCATGCTGATACCTCAGCTGTGGAACGACAAAAAACACAGAGGAAATGCATTTGTTAGAACAATCACCATCTGTCTAATGTATGACAACAGAATCACCATGGCATCATTCAGGCATTGTGCCATGAGCGAGTACAGCAGGTTATTTCATTACCTCACAGGTGCACTTACACACGGACACAAATGTTTTTCAAACGCAGATGTTTAAGTTATTGAGTCTGTTAGAGCCACAGAGCCACTGACAAGAGACATAAACCAGTCCAACGCCTCAGATATTTCAGTTACAAATTAATATTTAATAAAGATGGGAATGCAAAAATGTAAATGACATTTGAGAAGCACCAGTAATAAAGTCACGTATGTGATGGTTTAGCAAAGAGAGAGAACTTGTGTCAGAGATAATGTGAGTGAGACAGATCTACCTGATCACAGGTCCAATGCTTGAATGTTTTATTTCCCCTCTTGTACAATCTGTCAGTCTAACACATTAGACATCAATGCTGTCTGGCAAGCACACACCTACAATAATACAGTGAGTGTGTGTGTGTGTGTGTGTGTGTGTGTAGAGAAAAAAGACAGAGATAAGAAAAAGAAAGAGTGAAAGAGAAAAATGGCAAACATCTGGAATAAATAAAAGGGAAAAAGCATGAAAATATTCCCACAGAGTCTCTCTTGTTCTTTAAAAAGTTACTTTGTTCCTAGACCACAGCAAAACTATTTCTCTAAATGACTAAATTCAAGTCCCAACCAATCAACCATGTGAAACATAAGTACAAATCAGACATGCAACAATATAAAGTGACACTACTCTAACCACAGTGCCCCCTTTAGGCCCGGAGGAGAAACACAATAACATTGAATCAGTTGTTTTTACTGAAAACAGCGAGTGCAGGTGGTCTCAGGGGTAACTTATGCATCAAGGTCACTCCCTGACAAACATCTGGCTTATCCGGCCACATGGCAAAACCCTCCACGTCTTCATAAATCCCAATCAATCACAACAGCATCACAGTGACGGATGATCCACATGTGATTTCAATTACATCTGACAGTGCTGCCACACAGACACAGACCAAGAATTCAATGTCCCTCAACTTGAAAGTATCAAAACTGAGGGAGAGAAAGAGAGACAGAAACAGTCTGGAAAAATGTGATAACAAATGAGTAAAATTTATCGGAACAGGAATCTGTTTGCTTGAGGTGCTTCTCTGATGTTCTGGTACAGACACGCAGGACTGTTTATTTCCCAATATTGTGTGATTCAGTTTTCAAGTTTCCTACAGCCTCCAAAATGAGCAAAGCAGGACTGAGTGTGAATACACAACAAATGTGAATTATGTAGAAACTGAAGTGAGCAAGTCAAATACTGCCTACAATTTCTAATCCAGTAAAACTGACCTTTAGACTAAAGAGATTAAGTTGTTATTAATTTAGACAAGAGAATCTAAATTAGTAGAAGTTTATTTACTTTATAATGTGTGTGTGTGTGAGTGAGAGTGTGTGTGTGAGAGAGAGAGAGTGTGTGTGTGAGAGTGTGTGAATAGTCTCTCTGCTCCTGATCCAAGTCTCCACTAGTGATGAAATGATCAAAACCCATGCAGACTTCACACTCCCATTCATTCATGGATAAAAGATCATCAAGATCATCATCTGCTGGGATCTGCATGAGGAACAAAAGGAAAAGGTCTTCGGAATTCCGTGCCAACAGCAACACAATTCCATTTAGGAATCGGAACGGACCGTACCACTTCATCCTGGCCGACCGCCTAAGACCGTGTTTGTTCAGTGTTTCTCTGACACAGATACTGATTAGATTAAACCCAAAAGTCAGTAAGATTTTCCAGAAAGGTGGAAGAGAAAGTGAGGTGGGACGGACATGGTTGAACAGTCAGACACACTATCCGACACCCTCACAAAGCACTGACTCTCCACAACATCTCTAATGTTGGGAAATGGGTTTTTCGATCTTTAAATGATCATTATCAGGGACATGACAATATTCTGTGTTGAGCTATCTAGGGCCCTCGTCCAAAACCTAAAAAGTTGCGCTACAGCCTACTTAGGCAGACAAGTCATGGAACACTGAATTGTAAGGAAATGATTAGGAAAAAATACTTTATAAATACATGGGCTAAAAACTCAAACACATAATTTAAAAAAAAAAAGACTTTCTAATAGGAGCAATGCAAAAGGTTTCTAGGCAGCATACTAAATTTTGTAACAAATACACACACATATTCTTTGAAGGTTTGTAATTTTTCCAAAGCTAAGAATTGAAACGCAGCCAGCCGTGCTGATATGAAACCCGATAGGAAGCACAAGGAAGAGCGCAACAATGACATCATTGCATCGAACGGGCACAATTGTTTAGCGCGCACGCTCACATGAGTTTGTGTGCCCATTGTGTAGCTTTTCATTCAGCCCTGGTGGCGTGTTCGGCACGCTAACCCTTCTCATATCGCAGAAAAACAAATCCCTTTATTTATATATGAATAGACAAACTAGACAAAGTGCAAGACAAGATGTTTTTACACCCTAAAAAAAACGACTTGTAGGAGGTCATTAATTCAACAAGTAGTCATCAATAATCGCCCAGCCGTTCCCTAGGGCGGCTCGCCCGGCAAAAAAGGCATTATGAAAGGAAATCTGCTCCTGCAATTTTGCATGTCAAAGGCATTTGGCATGCACATTTGATTTCATTACTGCCTTTGTTCATCCGTACAACCCGGCTACATGTGTTTAAGAGCCGCACACATCTGGCCTGTGAGCCCTTTGCTGGCATGCCGCGTGACGGAGGTATGCATGGTCCTTTTCCCCTGTGTGCTTTGCATTACCCTGTAGCTTGAGTTGCAGCATTTGTGAATTGCTTTTGGCAAAGCATGCTGGGATAGATTATGGTATATAGCTGGGCATTAAGTATTTTTAAGCAAACAACTACACCGTTCCTTCTTAAACTCTCAGCCTAGGGACAGATACATAAATATCCAGGTCACAGGATATTCAAACCAAGTACCTTACTGGACACAAATATCCAGGTTTGGGGACATACGGGGGCGTATCGGGGGGCTGCGTGGATCAGCGCATCATTCTTAATTAAGGATGACAGACCTAAGCAACAAACAGAGCAGTGGGGGGGATCAGGGGTCTAGCAAATGAAGATTGGGAAATGTATGAAAACCTGACTGGGGAAACAAACTCCAGAATGAACCAAACTGACAGTATATTCAGTTTCTTTCACACCGCAGAGAGCTCTAAATCAGAGCTGGTGCTGACAGACAGAAAGCACAAAGAATTGTGGGAAAATAATGTGCCGGTGTACAGAGACAGTCACTGTGATTTAAACCCAAGCAGAACATTAAAACATTGAACGTGAGAAAAAAAAGGGGTGGGGTTTGAAAGTTACTGAGTAACACAAAATAAACTGCCACACCAAGCCAACACGTATTGCCTGCTTGTTTTTTTAAAAAATTTAAGTGTATTTAAATTTTCTGCTTCTTTTGTGTGACAACTGGTGCAGTTTGTTGTTGCATCTGAAAAGGCCCTTTTGATACATGCATTAATAACACCCAAATGTAAGCTAGAATTTTAAATGGAGAAAAACAAGGTGTGGAGGCTGCGTCTGTATGAATACGATACCGGGACGCTCCTCTGAGATCAATGCAGTGTCTCCCCTCTCTGACACACATGCTCCAGACTCCTGAACATTATCCAGATTCAGCTCAGCTAAGCTTCTAGAATTTCCTCTGTAGATGAGAGCAGCCCAGACGTGAAATATCCAGACTGGCCCTGGATACAGACAAGCGTTGCCCCGACTGCAGGCTTGAAAAGGTGCATCTGATATCACAGAGAAAGGGAGTGTTTGCAATGTGCATCGATGTCACAGTAACACAAGATGATCTGGAATTAGTTAGGCCACGACTTTCTACATTTCAAACATACTGGTCGAGTTTTATAACATGCCAATGTAAGAATAACACAATTTTAGATGTTATAATGCAACTTTCTAAAATGTATCTGTCAAAATTAGCCAACAACAATTGAACTAGCAAACAATGCTGTTTTTCTGGCTGTACACCAACCAACATTCCCTTACAGACATTCATTTTTAAATTTAAAATAAAAGCTGACAAAATAAATAATAGAATAAGGAGTTAAAAAACAGGCTAACAAATATATATAATAATTTAAAAACTGTATAAAATAGGCTTAAATAAATAATACTGAGTTTGCAGTCTGAAAAAAATCTTGATAAGCCATTGCTTATTTGTAAACACACACACACACACACACACACAATAAATATTTAACTGAAGGATCTTTCACCTGGTCATTGTCTGCATAAGAATCAGCTGCTCTTTCTGTTGTCAGCCTCTTATAATTTCCCACCTCTGTCAGAGTCAATTTTCTCATACACTTATAGCTTGCAGAGGGTCTCATTCTGTGAGACAAATTGGAAGTGACACAGGATATGAAGGCTGCCTCCCAACTGAAACCTCTTTATGCTGTCAGAGGTCACGCCGATGAGTGTTTTGTCATCTAAAGTCACAACAGTTCAACGCGAAGGAATTTCCAGAATCTCTTGACAAACCGCTGCAGCAGATGCGCGAGGAGACGGACATCCGTGAGACCATAACTTTTCATCAGCGG
Source organism: Yasuhikotakia modesta (assembly GCA_036877545.1). Lineage (NCBI taxonomy): Eukaryota > Metazoa > Chordata > Actinopteri > Cypriniformes > Botiidae > Yasuhikotakia > Yasuhikotakia modesta. The sequence goes on from JBAJNP010000475.1 coordinate 84,207, forward strand.
AGTAATTTTAGAAATGCAAGAGATTTCTGAAAGACTGACCCTCACTAAAATAAAGAACCTATTCCTTTAGGTATAAATGAAGACATTTCCCTCTTCTCAGTACATAATAGTTGTGGGAAAAGACTTAGCTAGTTTGCTACGTTTTTGGCCTCCCATGGGGAGCCAATCAGGAGCCCCGCATGGTCCCTTATTAGCCTGCTATGGAGGGCCTGACACAGGTGCTGCCCTTATGTTACACACCTAGGTCAGAGCTACAAATGGCGTAGATGAAGACTAGCATACTTCTCCTAAACTGGCTTTCGATAATAAAGGCTGCAATGAATTATCAAGTTTTGTGTCCCCAGGCCAGGGCCTTGGATAAAGCCTCAGGTCCAGGTTCAAGAGAGTTTTCATGTAGGCTAGGAACGTCTCGTGTCAAATGGCAGGTATACAAAGTCCAACCTCATTTAAGAATGTCAGAAAATGGTAATATCTGGCAACCTTGCTCTAACCTTGCATTTATGAAGAGATCTCTCCTAAGATCTGACTGCTCGCATACATCAGAGTCGTTCCTTGTGTATTAATGGATGGTGGAAAAATGTTTGACAAGCCTTGGCTTTAATCATGCGTGCTTATAGCCACTCTGACCCTGAATTTTAGAAGTTTCATAAAAGACAGACCTTCATTAAACTGGCCAAATGCCTGTATATCTCTATTTGCTGACAGTTCCTCAGTTCACATGCAGTACCGGTCTACATCTCTATCAACATGCTTTCTTTGAATCCCAACCGACTTTGCCAATGTTTGTCATTGTACCCCCAAGGCTAAACGCTTGGCATGGCTGACCACAGCATGCTTACGTAAACTAGTATAAAAGAAACAAACCATGTTGTTTGGGTTATTCAGGAGAAAGGCATGCATTCATTAGCTATTAGCGCTAATACACAAGACAAGCCAAATATGTTACTGAGGAATTGAAAGCAAAACAGCCTGAAGTGAGAAAACAATGTTTGAGGTCTTTGAAACAATGATCGCTGTGGCCTACAGGTCAGCTAAGGTTACCTGCTTTGAATCAAACATCAAAGTGAAAGTGCCTTCAAAATGTTCCTCTCTTCAAAACACAAGAACCATCACCAAATGTCTACCCAAAACTTCTGGACTTTGATGCTTGGTCATTTTTTGGTTTAACACTAAGCTTGGAAGGGAAAGTGAGCTTATGTAAACCACAACGTCTGCCTGAAAACACATGCTGTCCTTCGCTGGCTGCTTTGGCTGCGTCGCTAATAAAATTAGCCATGAAAACTCCCAATGGGCTATAAAGATGCCTGGGAGCCATTCTCCACTCAGATATCTTTTTAAGCCAATCAACCTTTAGCATATCAGATTAGCATGTGCATAATATTCCCTCTTTCATTGGTAAGAAGATTTAATAATGCATACATTCCATGCTTAAAAACAACTCAACAAAAAAAGGTTTCATTATATCCTACAATGTTCCCCTCGCCTGCACTTATTTGTAACACACTAATGACATTTTAGACTGTTTAGAAGTAAAATATTACATTACTTTTGGTGATACACAACACATTCAAATGCCCCTTTTCAGTCAACACAATGTCCAAGTGTCTTTATCCTAAAGATTAACAACTGTTGGCACCTTTAATCCTAGTCAAACGGACATTCAAAGACACTGTTGACAGTTTCAGAAATTATCTGTGAAACATACAAGGACAGACATATATAGCAAGAATTAAACGCAATATTATAGGATTTAGAGCGATTACCCCAAAAATTTGTTTCATTGATTGACGAGAAAGCTTGTGCCAATTCGAAATGCATCTCCTGAGGGGAAGAAAAGACCAGACATTACTTAGAAATCAAGGAGGCCAATCCCATAATACCACCTTCAGGTTTCCTCACAACCCCTCACTGACCTCCATCTCCAGCCTCCATCACGAACTACAACACAAACTTTAATTTTTCTTCCACAACTTTCCCTTAATTTTCCTCCCTCCATTCTGCCCTTTTTACATCCAGTTTTATTATAATAAAACACAGGTGTGGTTATACACACAGTTTGGACTTCCAAATGCCAACAAGCTTAATTTGAAACATCTCGAGGCATTCAACCCTACACTTTATTGAGTATCGTATGGACACGTTACAGAGACAACATATTTACATAATTATGGGAAAGTCTTACCGAAACGAATGGGAAATTTAATTTGAAGACCACCGCTAACAAGAGCCTGCTGCGTTTTTTAGGTCAGATATGAGAATAAAACAGAGCTTTATATCACTTTAAATCACCACTATTATTGGACTAACAAGAATTAATGTGGAACTACAAGCATTAACAAACTAAGAATAATTTGAGATACCATATCATATGTTCTTTGTACAATAACACAAAACCAGTACATTCTAGGCAAGCTATATACTATAACTATGATTGGTTACTAATATGATTGGTTGTTTTCTAGTGTAATCTATTGTCTAGTGTTTTGGTCAAAAAGAATGAAACAGCAAAATAAAGGGCACAATTTCCTAGTTATTAGAATCTCCAATCTTTTATATAAACATTATATAAAGCGGCGAGTCTCTAGACACAATAACAAAGCTATAGGCTGTACGATATGCAATGTAAGGCACATATGGTGCACATTAATTATACATATGGACTTAATGATGACTGGATATAGGGCAACAGTATGAATTTTATTCCCTTAAACTTTTAACTTGTAACTTTTTTCAAACCTAATTATTGTAACTTTACTGCCTTAATTCTTACAGCTCTGTTTTGAGTCCTAATAGGGTGTAAACACCCGTGATGATGTCACAGGGCACCTGTCAGAACAGTCGCCCTCTGAGGGGTCCCAGGGCCATCACTGAAGTCATAAACTCAAACCGTTAGCCTGTTAACTCAAGGCGGGAAACCCTAAACCAATACTGCACTGTGAGGGGTAAGAGTAACCTGTTAACACCATGGCAACAAACAAAGACAGTTATTGATCCTCTGAAGTTGGGGGCCTAGGGACCAAATCACAACCAGTTTTATACACAGAAAACAGTTATTTACATATCAATGAAATTCACTTACTGCTTTAACAATAAGAGTCTAGCAGACAGCTGCTTAAAAAACAGTATGGTATATATCAGTACATTTACAGTACAGTCGGGTCAGAACAGGGCCGTACCTCTGGCCTTTGGTGGTTCTCCTTTTATAACCCAGTATGGAAAGACGGATTAATTTCAGAAACCCTGTAAACCACACAGAACGAAGAAAAAACAATTCATTTGCAGGCCTCGTTGAAGTGTAACTGCCAAATAAAACCATTAAAACATTATTTTCATTTCAGCGAGAAAGTCTGGCTCGGACATAATCGTGCTTTATAATTTGGAATAGAACTTATTGAGGGTTCTTTTATTGGGCTTGTTATTTTGTGGCAGAGAAATCGTTCTATAAAGGGCAGGAGAAAACATGGCACAGAACAGCTGTGAAGACATGCCTAACCTGAACCAGCTAAACACGGCCACCGCTTATTGCAATAAACCCTCTATTCTCTCGTTCTGCAGAGGGAACCGTGTTCTCCTCTATGAACCTGTTTTGAAACAGGAACTTCATTGCAGAGGACTCTGTTAAACCCCTCAGCGAAGGTCAAAGGTTAGAACTCAAGTTCTGAATGGACCCCATTCCTGTTCATCGTCTCCTAGCAACAAGACCCCCGGTTTAGGGCGATGGTTTGATTCTAGTCTCTCTAAACTGCACTTAGTGTGTGACATGTTTAAAGTCTGCAATTCATCAAAAACAGAAATAAATCCCTGCAAAATATACGACAACTTTGCGGTGCTCTTATATGTGGTTGCCAGGGCAACGGTCCTTATATAACCCCAAAAAAAGGCAAAGAACCCGAAGTTACAGCAATAAAAAAAGCGAGACTCCTTGACAAAAATCCTAATTTGAGATTAGGGAATTTCTACCATAAACACTTAAAACCAGAAATTCCAAGGAATTTTATATAATTGTTAATAACAGTAAGATAGCAAGCTTTATAGTATAATTACAGTTTGAGCGAAAGGGTGCTGACAGCCTCCACTGTGGAGATGTTGAAAGATCTGTTTTTTTGCTCGTTTTGTTGTTGTTTTTAACAGCAGTCTGTGCGTTCCTCAATTTTTATTTTGGCATAGAGCTGAACTATCCATCCCTCAACACTGATCTGTCAGTCTGTACCTCCTCAGTCAAAACAAGCACAAATACAGGATGAATCATCGCAAAACTCAACTGCCTTCTTATCAATGTCCTACAGCAGACTAGCTTTTGGTTTCTGTATCAAAGCCACTGTAAAAACAGCTGTAAATAATATGGGAAGTAAAAAAAAGATAATAGTATTTGTGTGTATTTGTTTGTGTACATAAACAAATAAAAATATATCGTCCTGCATAAAAATATATCGTTTTCATATAAAGCTATTAGTTTTGCTTCAAAGCTAATTATACATGTAGGATGTATATAACTATAAACACACACATTTTCAGACTGTTCTGCACTAAACCAACAGCAAGATAAGCCAACACTGATACTCTCATATGTCTGAGGTGGGAAGTTGGACCGCTTGACAACAGCCAACAGCACAAAGTCCATATTATACCTCTGAAAGAACAAGCAGAAAAATATCAGTTTTGATGTTTTTACAAGGAATAAAAGAAGCCTGTTTAACATTTTTAACCATACAGAGAACACATCTGACTATTAAACTGCTAAATTTAAAGTGCATTAGTTACATGCAACACTGAGGAGCTCAGAATGTACACAATTTATAGTATGCATTGTATGCTTACAGTATGCTTAAAATTTACAGTAGGCCTACAGTACAGTTTACAGTAAACTTACAGCTGACCTTATTCTCACCTAAACCCCATGATTGTAAAATTTTGTTTCTTGGTCTGGCTCATAATCTCTGTTAAGAGATTGGTTTAAAGCTTGTACAGGTTAACATAAAAACAAGGTAAATTATACCTGCCTAAAATTCAACGATATTCCAATACTCTGACTAATCCCTGAGAGCGGGTGTCATCTTTACTAATGCGCCTGCTTTGAATGCTACTGCAAACCACACCGCAGATGCTGGCAATTCCATGGGCAGACGTAGAGATGGCAGAAACCAAACACAAAGTGTCCATTCTCTGCAATACTGTAAAACAAGAAATCAACTTCATCTGGCATTATTCTTGCCTTTGGCTGCAACTTCAGAGAGCAATTCAAAATGAGACCCTGCAAATATGGCAAATCCCAAAACCAAACCAAGTACTATAAAATGGTGAATTAGGAATAACGGCATGCTCTGCTAACGGCGGATTGGTGAAATGCCATTGGGCGAAACCAGACTTGGCCAACAGTGCTGAGGTTTAATGGGCAAATGAGGGTTCTGTGAATGAGTCCGCATTCCTGAAATGACTTAACACATTATAGTTCTCTGACTGAACTCCTGTACTTTCAGGCAACAGAAGAACAGCACCAGGTGTACAATAAGTGTTTTATTTACATTTAACTGCATAATCATAAAAGAATAACACTTAAAGTGTGTTCCTGTAGCTAAACTGGCAACACAAAGGTTACAGGTTTGATTCCCAGGGAAACCACATGCTGATAAAACGAATAACTTGGACGCACCGCAAATAGCTTTGGATAAATGCGCCTGCCAAGTGCATAAATGTAAATTTAATGTAGTGAACAGTGGCTATGACATATATTGGAATTTTGCTCCAATGTGGAAATTTATAAATGCATACTTCACCTAAATCTGTGGGAAGTAAACGGGGGACCAGATATCTGGATTAACAGCTGCAGGTGGGAAAAGTCCCGATGGCAGGATGATCCAGTAGTTTATACACACAACACATAAAAAACATGAGAACCAGAAGAGAATGAATACATGGAAACACTTGGAAAATTTGGGATTGGGAAAGAAGATGGACTTGGTGTGCATGAGGAGAGAGAGGAAATGGTAGGGTGAGAGAAAGTGTGTTTGTGAAAGAAAAGAGACAAGGACACAAGGTCTTATGAGAGGGAATAAGTGTGAAGGCAGGTGTTGAAAAGAGACCCTCTCTCTAGCGTAAATTTCCAGTGCTTCAGGAAGTATTACTGGTGTGGGCAAACGCCGATAGATCAGAACAAAAGAGGGTAAGACAACAGACCACAGCTCTGTTCAACAAATCAAAGAGACCTTGTGGGAAACAACTTTGATGCTGTGTATGTGGGGCGCGCTAGTGCGCTTTGAGGATTTTGACAGCCAGTAGAAAAGTTGCAGGTTCAATCTCAGGAGATGATGTATGAGCTAGGGTCACTGTATCTGACCCTGTTATGTCATCATTTTGCTGTTGAGTAACATATTTCTACTGCAGTCAGTAAACTGTTCCTCTGTATAATAGTAAAAGTATCAGCTAAATGTTAAAAAACATCACAGACTAGACCAAATAGCCAGTTGCACAAATGCATAAAACTGAAAGTATGAAAATGTTGCTGCATGTGAGCAAATTGCAATCTGGACCAATTTAGAAGATCTAGCCAGCTAGCATAAAACATGCAGGTTTATTTAGTTAAAGTGACCTAAGACAACACACACACACAGATTCATAATTCTATCATCTCAATTATACACTAGACAAAGACACTAAAGCTGGTTGCAATTGGTTCTATCACGTGAGATGTTTCTACAGAAAAGCACTGAATGACATCTAACACCAATCAGTGGCTGTATAAAGGTGTCACATGGTGTGTACAGGCCTGAGTCTCAAATTAAGCCATTCCAGACCATTAAACCTCAGTCGTGTTTATTTAACAGTCACTTTCATAGACCAGTTAACTCTTTTTCATCAGCTGTGAAACCATTACAGGGGCCCTGGGAGAAGAAAGAGAACTTAAGGGGCTCAGCCCATCACAAAACAGCTCATTACTAAAACCCTGAAGCTGAAGGTGAAACTCACGACCATTGGTTTTCAGTGTCCTTGATTAATAACCAATCCGCTTCCAGAACGAGTAATACAGGCCGACAGACGGATACAGGATGGAGATGATCCACCTTAATGGAGCGATAGTTTATGGATCTCAAGAGAGCTTGGAGAGAGAGAGAGAGAGAGATAGAGAAAGACAGAGAGAGAGAGAGAAGGAAATACGGAGAAAAGCAAGATGATGGATAAATGAAGATGGAAGGTCACAACCAGATTAAAACCGAGCTCTTGTCCATTCCTTCCACAGATCTTTAGTAGATGCAGCCCATCCGTGGTGCCCAAAAGGACCAAAAGGCTGAAGATCTGTGCTAACAAGACCCAGATGGTTGAGGAACATTCAGTGCAGGCCTGAAAACGACCTTCATCCTTCTATTTCAAATCTCCACCAGATGGAAGCAAGCCTTCCTGTGCCTTTCTTTCCCTGGGAGATGGTTTCACTTCATCAGGAGACTCACCCAGCAGATGTGTGGGGCAAGTTAACCATGACACGTTGAAACAGACCACAAAGCTTGGTGTGAATTAAGAAAAACAACAAGCTTTTTTGCCTGACACATAAAACTCGACTGGTACGGGCAGCTGAGGAGTTTTCAGTGGAGTATGTGTTCCCTGATCTCTTAACCTAATGAAGGGGCATTCAGTAGTTAGATATGTTCTTCATAAGCTTAGATATGCTAAACAAGTTTCTTTTTCCTTGTAAAAACAAAATAGTTTCAAAAGAATCATTTCAGGCAAACCAGCTAACTATATTTGAACTGATACTGCTAGCTATATGAAAACAACACTATATGCATGTGGTTTAATGCCACATACATCTCAAGATAACTTTATCGCTCCCTTGAGCACTACGATTTGTTCCATTTTGCATAACAAACAGTAAATGGCCATTTCAAAACAGTTCTTATATAAACTCTTAGGTTGCGTTATGAAACAGACGCTCAACAATGAGCGCCGTTACTTTGTTCGTGTGACGTGACAGCTGACAGCTCTGAAAAATGGCAGCCAGCTTTGCGTCACCATGCTTGCCTGATAAGATGACAACTTAAAACACTGTTGGAGAAAAACAGGAACTCAAATCCTTTGCAGGCAACTTTTCATCTTTGGCCTGTTCTCTTTTTCTTCTGCATGTCTTTTTCACTTTTATAATAAAAACTACTGGAAAAAAACATTAAAATGTACACAGCCACAATCTAAAGCATCAAGAATCTACAATGAATCAAAATGAATGTCACCGTTTAGCTTCCAAAACATGACATGGAATACAAAGTAACCAGACATTAAACAATACTGCTCACCAGTTGTGTGGGTTCTCTAGTACAATATAATTCTAGGTCATACTCAGAAAAAAAAAACACATGGGCTCAGGGGAAGTATCACACTTCTGTGGTCTCTCACTTTCCACAATGCAATAAACAAACAAGCAACACCCTTGAGATGCACCCGCGACTGGCGGTGTTGGTGGAAAACACAGGGGACAACCTTTTCTGGCACATATATATTTAGTGGCTTTCCCGCCTCTTTGCGGTCCGAGGAAAACCCATGGCTGCCGACCTAAACACTGTGGAAATTCAATTAAAGTCATTTAAATGTTTCATAAAGCCGTAGGAGGCTAGCCAGTGGAATGCTAATAAAACCGGGAGCGAGTTAAGGTGGCGAGTGCTAACGCTTCTACACTCTCTACGTTTTTCCCTCTCTAACGTTCTCGATTCTCACTGCTTCCATCTCCACACTCAAAAATGTTAAGTTGAGTACCAGGAGCACAACGTCAGATGCAACAACAGCTCCAGATTCTCTCGTAAATCATGGCAGATTGGCTAAAATCCTGCTCTGCTCGTTTCTCTGTCTAACACGACTTTCATCTGAAGGCTTGCGGTCAAGAATGACCCACGCAGAGTCACATCACTGTAATGCAAACACGCCTATTAAGAATCCCAAACTGAGGTTCTAGAATTTCAAAACACTGAGAATCTAAAACAACCTGCCACTCATTCTAGAACTGGAAAACTAGTCTGGTGCAAATGTGTGCTACGATTGTCTGCTGGGTGCTGGAATAAAAGACATAATGTGGGCAAAAACACTTGGTCATTTTTAGCGCTACGATACGGTTTTTCTGAGTTCTGGATACTTTCCCCAGAGGTTTCCAGCATTATCCACAGGCTGCTGTAGGTGCTGAAGCAACAGGCTATAAGAGGAAGTAAGACCACACAAAGCTAATGCTAGTGGGAGCAGTTAAAGCAAATTTGAAGGGAGCAGAAAACTCAATGCTAGCAGACAGATGTACAACCACAGTCTACGTGCTGCAGCGCTTTAGAACCAGACTGGGCCACTTTTAATACCCACTAATGCATTTATAACAATGCAGAAGCTGTGATTGCTGCAAAAATGTTTGTAGCTGCATTTATTCAAATCACACACTTTAAAAGCTTTAACATGATATGAATGTAATGATTTAATATAACACCAGGATTTATAATAGAACTTATAAATATGCACACACACACACACACTAATACACACCAATTCACATAAAAACACAGTATTAAATTGGCTCATATTATATTAAATATTAAATCTTCATGCAATAAATGATGCGAGAGAGAGAGAGAGAGAGTGAGACAAAAAGAGTGTGAGAGAGAGCAAGAGAGAGAGAGTATTGCATCATTTGTTGCATGCAGATGTGCCAATTTAATATTGTTTTTCAAAACTCATAAATTTGTAAGTGAGGCTTAAGTGTCCAAGTACCTTTGGGGGCCACTGTTTGCTGACTTAATTCAAATCCTATAAAACAAAAAAGACAAACATGAACTTATGAAGCCCTTTCCTACAAGGAAACCCTCCAGAGACGAGTGGTTGCAGAATGTTATATGTAAGAGTAAAATCTAATAAAATAACTGGACT
>JBAJNP010000476.1:0-87141 GCA_036877545.1 Yasuhikotakia modesta
AGAAATGAAACTGCCTCTATCATCATCTGTTTAAAACCTTACATTTCAGGATACTTTAATTCAAATGACGCCAAACTGACATTTCCCAAAAAATCAGACCTGACCGCTCAAAATGTAAACCATCATTATTCATTTACGGTTGTGAATTGGCTATTTTAAACACGTTTTTTACTTAATCACCATTTTTAACCAACAAAGTTACAGATTGCGGCTTTAGCTGTGACACTGCGATGAAGAAAACCAACATGACCCTAAAAAAACTGTCACATATTTTCTTCAATATTTTAAGTCATCTCATGGGGACGTGAAAATGTACCGCATAGCAGGACCTGCGTATCATTTCACACGAAAATGTCTTTGTATTAATTTGCTAAACCGCCCAGGAACTGTAACAGTCAAACTGTACTTAAGCCAAGTTTAAAATGTAAGTAAAGATATCAGAGCTCTCAAAACAACACCAGCATAGCAGGAGCAAGACCTCTCTCTCTCTTTCTCTCTCTCTCACAGTTATTTATAAAGGCAGCTAACAGCTTGTCTGCTCACCCTCCTGGAAACTCTGCTATCACTGCAGCAGTAGAGGACAATCACGGGCAACTATGGGGTCACACCTAACTAACACTGGCCCTGTGTTTCTCTCCCCTGTTCTGCCTCCTCTAAAATAGCTTCCGGGAGATAATTACAGCTTTAGGAGGTGCTGGATTTTAGATATTGTGCCATTTAGGGAGAGAGGTGGCAGGTCTCGGTGGCACATCACCTGACCAAGGAAAAAAAAAAAAACACAGACCAGGGCAGCTGTCAGGGTGATTTTCATATCTGTGGTTGGCCGGATCTTTTAAGCTTCTCAGCAGTAACACTGCACACAGTTAAGGGCAGAAACAAACAGAGTTAGGGGTAATAATAATAAACAGTTAGGGGTAATAATGTTACTGAATATTTAAAAAAATGGCCCAAATGTATAAATAGCGGACAACAAAAAAATTGTCACCAGTGTGATTAATTTACTTCATTAGGCCCTTACAGACGTCGTATGATCTGTGGTTGTGAAATATCTGTGTTCATATTTTGGATTGATGTGTAACTAATAAAAACTAAAGTTAAAATAAGGTCTAAAAACAGTTAACTGTGTCATTTAAATTGTAAAATAAACTGATGACAGCTGTGCATTTATATGATTGAAAACAATACATGTCATCAAGCAAAAAAATGCCTTGTTCAGACACGACCTGCTAAAATAGTTATAACAGTACAAATCGCATTACATTAACATTTTAGTGTGATCCCTAACTACACAAAAAATACCCAAACGTACAAAATCTTACTCGGTGCAACTTAACATGCAACCGGACGGCGTGAAATACGAGTGTCTGACAAGTTGCCAAAACCGTCAGAAAAAAATGTAAAAAAAAAATGAAGTGTTGACTTGTTTTGGAAGAGTGTGTTAGCAGGATGTTAGTTTACAGCCCATTAGGTACTTTTCTCTGAATGTTTTCTGGAGTACAGTGTCCACACAAGCTGACAGAGATGCCAGTTTATACTTCAGTGCCTCCCGCCGGGACCTACAGCCGTGCTAATCAACACATCATTACAGCCACAACACACCAACACACACATTACATTACACACCAACACACACATTACACACCAAAACACACATTACACACCAACACACACATTACATTACACACCAACACACACATTACACACCAAAACACACATTACACACCAAAACACACATTACACACCAAAACACACATTACACACCAACACAGACCAACACCCACATTACACACAACACACACATTACATTAACACACATTACACACCAACACCCACATTACACACACCAACACACACATTACATTACACACCAATACACACCAAAACACAAATTACACACCAACACAGACCAACACCCACATTACACACAACACACACATTACATTAACACACATTACACACAGCACACACATTACATCAACACACATTACACACCAACACCCACATTACACACAACACCCACATTACACACAACACCCACATTACACACAACACACACATTACATTAACACACACATTACATTAACACACACATTACATTAACACACATTACACACAACACACACAACACAGACCAATACCCACCAACACACACATTGCACACAACACACACATTGCACACAACACCCACATTACACACAACACACACATTAACACACACACACATTGCACACATTAACACACACACACATTGCACACAACACACACACATTGCACACAACACACACACTACACACAACACACACACTACACACAACACACACACATTGCACACAACACACACACATTGCACACAACACACACACTACACACAACACACACACATTGCACACAACACACACACTACACACAACACACACACTACACACAACACACACACATTACACACAAACTTAACACACGCTGCTTTTCTCATCAAACTTCCTTTCGTTTTAACTCTAAAACCCCTTCAATATTTTACAAATCAAATACTTTACAAATCTTCAGGATTTTAATCATTGGTAGCCATAATATGTTTTATCCCTCTAACAATAAACTGTTTAAATGTTTCAGAAGTTGAACGCGTAGATAAACAAGCAGAAAATGATGCTGTAAGTAAATATAAACGCGGACGTGTAGCGCCACTTAGCGGCGAACGAAATCTGCCTCGACGTCCCGTGTGTGTGACGTCACACACGTGCAACTCCTGCTTACGGTTTAATACACCGGGTGAGAAATGGCGGCTCACGGGTAAATATAAGACATGAATGCGGATTTCAGGGCAGAAACTGACCTGCTCTGGCTGGTGCTGGCTGAGGGAGCGATGTCAGGGGTCAGTACATACAGACTGTTGTTCTTCGGCAGGTGTAAACTTCTGAGAACCGTCTGAAAGTCAAACACACTGGTTTTAATTCATGCTGGTTTTAACTCATACTGGTTTTAACTCATACTGGTTTTAACTCATATAACCTGTTACTGTATCTGAATATGAGTTGGATTTAAATATAGCAACAATTACACTTATTTATAAGAATGTAATTGAATAAATAAACACGTTAAAACTAAATAAAAGTACTTTTTTTAAAAAGCAAAAAGTTTTTAGTGTGTTTTGTGTTTATGTTACTTTCTGTGTGTTTTAGTTAAGCATTGCAATTGTATTGATTTCAATATGTTCATATCTCTGATATAAATCTCTGCATATCCATAACACAGGCGTATCACAATCCTGCAATGTGCAGGTAAACTCACACTGTCTGACACGTCTCCGGTTTTCCAGCCTTTTAACTGCATTTTCGACACGGGAACTTGAAGCTCAGTCTCTAAAATCTGTTTAATATCACCTGCAGAGACACAAACAGCAGGGAGAAGATTGATGGTTAATATCGATACCATGCGGTGCCGCTAGAGGGCGACACGCGCGCAGTATGAATGTGCTGCAATTTAACGCAGTTCAGACGTGTGCTGTAACATTTCACACTTCAGAAGCTAAACCTTAGCCAGTTCACAAGCTAAGCTAAAGCAGTTTTACTTTTAAATGGCACAGTTTTAGGAATGAAATGTTTTCACACGTTTGTTGTGTTTGTTAGGAGTAAATTATGAAGTTGTAAAAAGTCTGATACTGTAATAATAGTTTGTGATTATATCTGACTGTTTAAATTTGGTTAAACATGTACCCTGACTAGTTAAACTGCCCTAGTTACTGACAACTTACATACAAACAGTTAAAAAAACAATTTGGGGGTGAAAATAAAACTCATACTTTATGAGAATCTCAATATATTCTCATCCAAAAGTAACACATCTGAATTCATGAAGCTAACGCACTGCTTTACCATTACAGTAGAAATTACATCAGCCATTATCTGCGTCTCGCTGCGTGAGTGGCACTCGCACCTGCAGCCAAGCCTACAGACTCTTCCTGTTGACTTCTGAGTGACATAAGATTCAACTTTCATTCACAGAAACAGTCAAGGCAGCATGTGGCTTGTGTGATACCGAGAATCAAAGCTCATATCTGCCTGTACCGAGAAAAGGGTTGTTTGTTTTGCTGAAGTTGAAGATCTGGTGTCTCTAAGAATTTCTGAGAAACGGCAGTTTATACAGAGTCAGCATTGTGGATAACAGAGGCCATTACATGAGATCCTTTCAGTATGATGTGTGCTAAGACACTGCGTGGGCTAGTTAGCAGTAGATCAAATGGAGATTATGTTTGTGTCTGTTTGATATTGGTGAGTGCAGGCCTATCAGAAGATGGAACTGCATGATATTTCGCAGACACAAACACTTTATTTCTCATGCATCTCTAAAGCTGCAATCTGTAACTTTAGCCTCTCTATCGCCATCTCTGTCTGAACCATAAAACTGCAGGTTACATTATGTTGAATCCTCATCAAGCTGAACTAACATTCACTGCAAAATCTGACCGGACAGCTGAAATTATAAATCATTATTATATCATTGTGAATCGGGGAAAAGAGGCCGTTTTGAACACTGATCCTTCAAGTATTTGCTTACTAACTAATTTAAACTTTACTAGTTTATTTTTGTAACCAAGATAGCTACAGATGAATCACTTCATGTCATGGCTAAAATTTCTCTAAAATGTAAATATTAATAAAAAAGAACATTTTAAATTGCATCACACAACAGTTCGTGTTTGTAACTTGGATTGCCAAATATAGAGATAAATGTCTTGCTTAGAACACAGTGACAGTAGTTTCTTAACAGATCAAACAAGTGAAAAAAAAACATGTAGGCTAGCATTAAAGTGGGAACAGAACCGATAACATTCAGAACACCCCAGTACTGTGATTTCTGCAGGTCTCGGCTCACCAACTGTGCTGGCCTCTTCCAGAACCACCTCTATGGACCGCTGCCTGTACTCCACACGGAAGTTCAGCATCCGCGGCTGCCGTTCCACAACAGGCCGCAGGGGCAGGGCGGGGCAGAAGGCGGGGCCTGAGGAGGGCATGGCTGAGGAAGATGAGGATGTTGACAAAGGCGGGGCTGAGGGTGTAGGTGCTGTGGCTTCTGGTTGGCTGTGAGGCCCGTAGGGTCCGGTCTGAGACGCTTCGCTGGAGAAATTACTGCACAGAGATCTTAAAATTAGGACGCGTTAAATATCACAGATGCATATAAATAATAATACATCATTCTTAAATTATAAAGATTAATAAAAGTTCTTTGAAAATTATTTCAATTGTTGTACATCAGACATAAAGAATCACAATATTATTGTATAATAGCCCAGATATCAATGCAAAACAATTTATTGTTTGTCGTTTTCTTTGAAAAACATGTCCAGTGTAAATATTATCTTCCCCATTTGCATTTCCAAACATTCTAAAGTGTAATTTAAAACCTTTTATATTGGCTGTATAATGGAAACCGGTTTCAATCCACATTATCCAACTACCATAAATGGAAACTGAATGTAGCTTTGATTCAAAGTTTGTGGATGAATGTAAAGAATAAAGGGGGCTGGCAAGGGAGAGAGAGAGAGACAGACAGAGAGAGAAAGAGAGAGAGAGAGACACCTTGATCCACAATGCAAGCAGAGCTGTAATCCAAACAGTATCACACTCAATGTAAACAGCCTTTACTGGCATTATAATAATATGGGCTGGGCTCAACAAACGCTCGATTGTCCGGCTCAGAGAAAAAAAAAACGCTTTTTTTACTAAAAGACACAAAACGGCTTTTACTGGCACTGTCTGTCTGTGTCTGTCTGTGTCTCTCTCTCTCTCTCTCTCTCTCTCTCTCTCTCTGACTGAATTCCCCCATGCCCCCGTGTTCCCTTGTGGCAGTAAATAATGTCTTTTCTCCGCGCACTGGCGGGACAAAGACCCCTCTCTTCTCCTCCAGGGTCAGCACATATCGCTATAAGAGCCGGAGGGGGGACAGGCAGTACACACAATGCCTGACTTTATACACCCTTATTACAATACCAAAAGGTTAAATACGTTAGGCTACGGGGGCATTCAGAAACTCGTTAGAAACAAAAAGGAAAACCAAAACACTGGATAAATTCAAAAAATGGCTGGAAATAAAACACACTTCACCCTCTGTGTAGCATCTATATGCAAACACAGCCACTCAATTTAACATCTAAACGGTTAGACATGACAGAGAATAACTTCTTAGAAGACACGACTGAATTAGCATGTTTTGTGTAAACTTTGCTGCAGTCAAATCAACTCTGACTGCGGGCCAACAGAGACTCTTTGAATCCACATTCCATATAAAACAAGACATACAGAGACACCAATGAATAAATGATCACAAACGGACAGAAATGACACGAGGGTTTTCTTCACACAGATATCAGCAGGAAAACGCTGCACATAAAAAAAAC
Organism: Yasuhikotakia modesta; assembly: GCA_036877545.1. Lineage (NCBI taxonomy): Eukaryota > Metazoa > Chordata > Actinopteri > Cypriniformes > Botiidae > Yasuhikotakia > Yasuhikotakia modesta. The sequence continues at coordinate 6,392 of JBAJNP010000476.1, forward strand.
ATAATAAAATAAGATAACACTAAAAGCATGAATGCATGCATTAGCAAATGGCTAATCATGTCACAAAATCTAAATGAAACAAAATATTTCAGAAAGTTTCCTATAAAACAAGCAACAGCTAATTTTATGCAAAGTTTCACATGCTGGGCAAATGCATGTTTTTTTTAAAAAAAGATGCAAATGTTATGATCTTACAAAGCAAAGAGAAAGATCGTCCAGAAAATGTTTTCAAACTTTTTGACCATTTTTCCACAGCCTCTGCTCTCATTTACTTTCAATGCATGTATTTTACACTCGGTGTGAATGGGGCCCGAGTCTGTAAATTAATAACAACCTGCACGGCATCAACTGTTACTTAAAACCTAATAAAACAACATCAAATATGATGGTAGAATGAACTGTCAAAAACAGAAACACGATGAGACGAAAGTGAGACATAAATGAGACTCCCCATCTGGTTTATAGTGTTAATGCACGTCCAGATCAAAGCAGGAGGGGCGCAGCGGTCACCTCAGCCCGTTTTAAACAATCTTGTGATCTGTACACAACGTGCAACCTGTAAAGTCTCTATTCTCCCGTCTTATATACCGACATTCATTCAATGGCGATGACGCCGCGTGTCTCTAGATGGCAGTGTGCGCGCGCGCCTGCGGTGCGTCGTTCCAGCCGGCGGCGGGCGACTCAATGGAGGCACTTGAGTGAATCGTGCCATCCTGCAGTCCACGGTACCGTGCCAACCACCCACTAAATACGCAGGCTGGAAGTCGCCATGCCCGGTCCATTCACAATGCCCAAAACATGTCCTCGGACCCGAGTCCGCACGTTCACACACCCTCTAAATAAACGGCCTCCGTTCTCAACGCGTTTGTTTCTGAGACTCCTGGGCGTTCACAGCGCTGACCGTTGAGGAAGAAGAAATGGACACAATGTGAGCGTTCACAAGCGCCTTTTGTTGGCCAAAAGTTTCAATTCCTGTTATTGGGTCCGATTTGTGTTATTGCGTGTGTGTGTCCAGCCTCCTCTCTTCCAGGCCTGAGCGACTGAAGGAAAATCTCCATAGGCTAAATGAGTAACACTTTACAAACTCTCCAGGCAGGACGGACAAAACAACAAGAACAGTTTGTTGCGTTTCCAATTGTGTGTGTCAACGGTTTAGCGCCCGACGCCGTGCCAAGGTGGCTGGCCCTTCAATATACCTTAAGAACGGGCAACAATGAAAGCTGTCAACTGCTTTGCTTACCCACAATGCATCTCAGTTTGGCCGGCAGATTTTAATTGGTCGATGGAATGCTGAAAAGCTTTACATTCAGCCTAAATGCACGAGATCTGGGCCATTCACAGCAGACCAGTGCTGAAAAGAAAACAAAACCTCGCATGCATAAAATATCGCCACACATCCTGATCATAAACACGCAGGAATAAACTGTATTTTGGGGCACGTTTGTTGGCTACGTCTGCGCCGACTCCTAAAAAAGCTCTTGAGTGTGTTAGTTGTTCCCCTCCATTAACAAGGTCATCAACCAACCGCTATGAAAACCCCGCAATAAACTTGATTGTCTGATTTCCTGTGACTCTGGTGTTGGAACGGCATGAGGAGGGTAAATGCTAGGGAACTGGGAAACAAGATGACAGCCTTCGCTGCGTAGCCATTTCACCACAATTATTTCCTGCAGCACACTTTAATTCTCACGTTTTTCCTCCACACAAACAAAAAAAAAGCCACTTCTAAAAATAGATTTTTTTCATTCTAATTTAGCAGGCACATAAAAAAGATAACTTAAAACAAACAAAAGCCTTTGTTAACTTAATACACAAACAGCAACAGATAGCGCCTGTCTGCCTTAGCAAGAACTGTTGGGCAAACATTAGGTCACCTAATTAATACTAATTTGGCTTTATAATCATCCCTACATCCTATTTCTGGTGCACAAACCATTCCTCTAGTGATAACAGGTTCTATAGACTATTATAAAGGTAAGAAAGCTTCTTTCAAGAACCACAAATGTTTCTTCAATGGCACTGTAATAAAGAACCATTTTAACACATTATTTTCAAGAGTGTAGCTCACGTATTTGCATCTGTTATAGTGCTACACCTGGAAGCGTGAGATAAGATGGCAGAATTACTGCCAAGTCATTTTGTGGTCTAACTAACTTCCTAAAATTCTTAACAAGCAGGATTCTGTGGTTTATTTTATGATTTGTAGGACATTTCAGTGAAGTGTTCTGATATGACTAATCAGATAAGCACACAAGATCTGTACCATGGAGCGTAGGGCTGTAACACACGCTTCTCTGACATTTCCCCCCGATTCCTTAACATCCAACGAACCAACAGCAGTCACAGCTGGACCTCATTATAGCTTGGAGACGAATGCCCTTTCGAGATGAGGCTGGTCTCATTTTACAGGGGCACAAAAACAGTAACCACCTCGTTCGGCACCAGCACTCAAGCTCAGCCGGGTCTGGATTCAGGTAACGCGTGTCGTCTTTGGATTTATTTCCGTTCTGGACTGCCGACTCCTGACTACATTTAAAAGCACAGTTCAATAGGGCAGAATGTCTGGGCAAAGACTTGGCACGAGAAACATTGAGTCGCCGGTTCTGGGATCATTTGAATTAACACATAATTTTCATACCTTTGCAAGATGCCATTTTCTTGTGGTATCACTCCGTTGATGGCTGCCTGGAGAGACAAGAAACACAAAGACACGTTTAGTTTAGAGTTAACAGCTTTGACAATGACAACAAATTATGACTGTTGGCTTCAGGTCAAAGGGCAAAACAGGTAGTTTTTTAGGTAGAGAAATAATATAAAACCTTTAATTTTTATGGGATAGTTCACACAAAATAAACATTTTCCATTATTTTATCACTCCAAATCTGTGACTTTTTCTTTTGTAGAACCAAAGGGAGATATTTTGAGGAATGTCTCAGTGGTCAATGGGTGCCAATGTTGTTTGGTTACCAACAAATTGTTTTTTGTGTTTCTCAGAAGCAAACAAAGTCATTCAAGTTTGGAATAACAAGTAAATGATGGACCAATTTTCATTTTGGGGTGAATATTTCCTTTAACATCCACATTTAGACTGTTATAAATGTACATACATACTTCATACCTGTATATGATAATTACAAAATAGCAAAAAGATGTTTAAATTTGTTTAGGATAGTGTGTCACATACCAACAACAATTACTCAAATACTCAACAAGGTTCAGAGATTAAATACTGCAGGCTGCCACAAAGCCACATTTTAAGCACAGAAATCTTGATGTGATATTCTGTCGCAAAACCCAAACATAAGAAGAAGAAAATCCAGCGTCTCTCATCAGCCTGAGGAGGAATGCACAGAGATGGGCTTGATGTGTTTGTGTCTGTGCGTGAGCAGTCAGCTATGGAGCCAGACTGCTGATAAGGAGACTAACTCAGTGGATACAGATCAGAATGGAACATGTTCTGATTGGGCCAAATAACCGAGTGTATACAGACACATACGGACACAATGTTTGCTATGCTGCAAGTGTGTGCAGAGGCCACTGAAAGTATTTTGTCTCTCGAAACAGAAACAGAGTGGCAGACATTTCTGAGAGATTTAGCCGTTAACGCTCACAAAAGGTCAAATAGGTTCTGTGTTAAGGAGGAAGATTTCACGACACAAGATTTGCTCAGGTGCAGATCTTGACTGGTGTAGAACACTCGCTGGTTGTCCTGTCCTCACATAAAGACTTCTTTTTTTCCACTCCATCAACCTCGCGACTGCAGGCAGGAACAGCCAGTCATCAGATTTACAGGTGCACTTAACCACACCGCCAGCCGGGGCTTGCTTTCTTTGAATACATGCCAGCATACAACTAGCTTCCTGCTAAATATAGTCAAACAGCCGCTTTTAAGATAAAGAGTGATTTTGTGGAGGGAAATCTGTCTGCAAAACCACAATTTCTTGACTCTCTTTGAAACAGTGGCTTTAGATCTGTCCTAACACTGCCTTCTTTTTACCGTTAACACTGTCTGTAAATACTGTAGGGAGATACATGAGTCTCCCATGCAAATAAGCACGATGAAAACTGCCACAGGACATGCCTCTTTTTCTTCATCCAATCAAAACTCAGCTCTGCAAGAGATGCTTGTCTGCCTTTGTCTGCGCCTGTAGAGCAATTCTCACAGAAACATTTTTTACACTACAAGAGGTGAAACATTTGTACCAGGGTGTCACTACAGACTACAACCTTAATGCTTGTAAATGACAATTTAATTACATTTCCCACATCATGAGTTCAAAAAGAGGGTTAGGCTCTTTTAACAAGGAAATTTTAGCAGTGTCTGCATGAAGTGTTTGCGATAGATAAGAGGAAAGCCTCTAAAACGGAGCCCATTCAACTGCAAGAGACATTATTTTCTGTACAAATAACATTATCAATTGAAATAGACACCTCACGCTCTCTGCACAGTAGACTCGAGCGGAGAATCAATATTTGTGCACTGGGGATAAAATACTTCACCAGCCATGGTTTGTTATTTGCATCTGTACTGCAGTGTGTCTCATGTTCCAAAGCCAGTAAAATAGAAATATTAGACTGTAATTATCTGTTTTACAGAGCAAGCAAACAGCTAAGAAACAGCGAAATAAACGACAGATGTATTAAATAAACAAAATGCAAAAGCTTTGTCATTAGAGATTTGCATTACACAGCCCAAACAAAACCTAAAATTGATAAACAAATTAGAAACAGTTATGATTTCTTACTCACGGTTTTGGGATAGTGCTGAACAAATCTCTCTGATTTTAAATAGATCTAATGGTGCATATTTACTAGTTGCCAAAATAACATTTGTTAGTGATGACTAAACTGGTTATATTAATTTTCTATATATATCGTTAAATATCACATCACATTAAAAAATGGTAATTGTACTTTAACATGACATAAGGTAAAAAGTGCAGTGAAAGGATCTAGTCTGATTGCTAATTGATAATCACAGCATTAAAAAATTGGATGCCTGTATTATAATCACAAATTTCATTACATTTATGCATTTAGCAGACACTTTATCAAAAGTGATACACAACAATAAAAGCGTTATACAGGGGAACACAATGAAGTGATATACCGTATCAATAAGCAGTTCCCTAACAATTATTCCACAAAAAATGTATCCACACAAACCGAAAGAGTGACCCAACAATCATCTAAAAATTTACATCATAATTACACCTATTATAAACTGAAAGACAAGCCCTCATCACTGCTAAGCGTTCATGCAAAACACAATAACCCTCAAGGTTTTTTCATAACAAACATCACAGATCAGCTTTTGCTAATGACTCTTTTTTGGCATCATCCACTCAAGCATTTTAGCATCGAGATGCAACTGAGAATCAATGCAAATGGCAGAGCAACTACCAGAGTGTTCCGCAAACAAAGGCTCCATTAAATGGCGTGTATGTGAAACACAATGGCTTTGTCTCAAACTATCACCACCAGCCACAAATGAAAAAACAAGCAGGTGACAAATCGCACACACTGAGGTGTTTTGTGGTTTAAAACTAACTTGATCTACGTATAAAACGCATGATAAACAAACGCGTCTTACCACCAAGTCCCAGTTGTTGAGTTCTAGAAGTGTAATTGCTTCAGCAATGTTGTCAATGCCAGTGCATGCCTGGAATAAAAAGAAACATGCAAATTAAAACATACACACACACTTCTGAAATATTTTATTTCTAAATCACTTACAACAACGATGGGTCGTTTCTAAGATTACAATTTAGTAGCTATGAAAATGCATTACATTGTTTTCAGAAATAACCAAAGTTTTCTTAAAGCAAACTGACACATTGCCTTAGATGGTTTGTGCAAAGCTATAATTTTATCCTCGCAATGACATATAGTTAACCTTCCGCTTTAGTGGGTGTCACCTGATATTTTTAACTTACTTTGGATATTTTAATCATAAAGGGAAAGTCAAACTGACTCGTGTTAAACTCACACAGTGATCGAGTTTAACAGCATAAATGTGATTGAAAAGGATGTAAAACATTAAAGTAACCAGCATGATGTGTGAGTAAACGTACTCAAAGCAGACACAGCGTCCATCTATGCACAGTCATCTGACAGCTTCAATTCAGTGGCCATTACAGGGTCATGAAAAGACAGATTCGCTTGACAGCTGTGTAATGCGTGCTCGTCCGAGATAAGAGGGTGACATTAGCACGATCTATTTCCATTGTTGTCTCTTACTTTCTCCGGCCACGATGTTTTCAGCCTTCATTTGTCTCAACTACTTTAAACAAAGCCACTGACAGCTGATCACCCCCAGACATGTCAACAAAGATGAGGAGCTTCATCTAACGTCAGCCGGTCAACACTCAGCAGTAGCCACAGAAATAAACCTCCAGCCCTTGTTAGCTGAGGATGGTGTTATAAATAAAGAAACTCACCTGAAAATCGGCTAGGATCATTTCTCTGTCCATGTTGCTATCGGAGGCCATTGCTTTGACAGGCTAACGACACATGTAAAAATACCCAAAATATTAACCTCCGATTTCAGAACAGGAGCGGGGGGCACGGGTGTCACTGTGAGGAGGGTAACTGACGTACAAACGCTGCTCTTCGAGCCCGTGTCGATGATGTTTTACCAGATCTCCGTTTTTCTGTTATCGTCACTTTGCTGTTCTGGATCGGCGTTCAAAGCAACGGAAACGTCTTACGGCTGCCGTAAAGCAGTGTCGCGCGGTGTCGCAATGCGGCTGGAGGCGCTCGCTGTTGTTTTTAAAGGAGTAGCAGGGCCGCGGTTAAATTTGAATGTCATGTCACTATTTATCTTCAGAAAGACTTTAAAACGTTTGCCAAACAAGCGCTTTTACTCAGCAAAACTGTTTGGGGCTTTTGTTGGTCGTGTTTTGAATGAATTTGACGCTGTGGCAAGTTTAGTCGTAACTAAGTGCAGCACCATTGAAGTTAACTTTCTGTAAACATTATGAGAGAGGACATAACTCTCTCAAACGAGATGATAACTCACAGGTTTTGTAATCACTTGTTAATATCAGCTTTAAAATACGTCCCTATATTTTTAACTTAAACCACCCTAAACGGGTTTGCTGGTTTTAGCTGGTCTTATATCATGTTCAGGTTGTTTTTCTGGCTGGTTTAAAAGTGCATTAGCTATCCAACCAGCTAATAACCAGCTTGACCAGTCTGACAAACCAACGAACTACCAGCTTAAGGTTAAGGTTGTTTTGCATTATTGCTGGTTAAATGACAGGTTTTGAGTCACACGACTGGGCAGCAGCGTGTGGTGAGTTAATCTCATACACATTAGCTGTTTTATTTGTAGGTGAAAAGACAGTGTGGTAAACATTACAATAAACATTAAACAAAATATTGAGTATAAATATTGATAACTGTGCGTCTGGGTCCATATGGCTGGTTTTAAATGACACGTTCTTTCATGTATAATAATCTTCTGTTTTATTTCTTCCAGTAATTCAGTTTTGAGGATGGGATGCATTTTATTGCAACACTAGCACGGCTAAAATCGCTGCACGAGGAGCTCAGAAATGAACTTTCAGCGGGCAACAACTTCTACGAAGTGCATCTCGACCTCTCCCAGCTGCACCGTTGAGTCCCGCCTCGCTCCGCGTCTGTTAGTAAAAGTGGGCGGAAGTGTCGGTCCTTTATTTCAAAAACCCAGTGATGTCAAACAACAGCGGCAGACGCTTTGGGAAAGTCAGCTGTCTCGGAACCGCCCTATTCAGCACCTAAAATCCGGGATAAAGGAGACGCGGCGACCCCCGGGATGTTCCGCAGGTACCAAATACAGCGTTTCAGCTTTTGAAATGATCTTGAAGGCTATGACGTCGTTCATCTCGGGCGTCAGTGTATCTCGCACCTATGCGCGCGACCGCGACGGAACATCTATAGATATGCGCGCAAGCACGTTTGAAACGCTTCAGCAAGCGGCGTTTGAATCTCTCCACGACTTGCAAACGCAAAACCTGTTACAGATCATTTCTACGTAGCCGGTTTGATATAACTTGCCCCCGGCTGTCGGACAAGCGTGCGTCAGTTACGCGTTTTTGATACGCCTAATGGCAACTTCGAGCGATTTGATGTGCAGATCAAGGGAGGTTTGCATTGCATTTATATGCAAAGATTTCCCCCGTTCAAAATGGGCGGGAAGTTTGCATAAAACTTACAACACAGCCTTGCAAATCTCCCTGGATAGATATATTTAGTTCCCTGGCGGGGTAACAGTGTGCAGCGGTGTTTTTCTGTTGCAGGGTCGTTTGGAGACGCCGATAGCGCTTTGAAATGACAACATCTGCGAACGCATGAATGGATCTCAGTCTCCAGCCCGTTGCACCTGCATACAGTTAATATCAAAGGGCTCGTGAAAGGTTTGAGTCTCAGACACCAGAGTTTTTAAAGCACGCCGAGGGATTTTCAGCCACAGAAGTGCTTCAACGTGAGATCATTTCTTCCAGGAGTTTTCATGTTTTTGTTTTCATCACGCGAGACGTGCATCGCAGCCGTCAACACTCGTGTTGCCTTTATTTCTCCACCCCGTGTTTCTGGCTTTAGATAAGTAACGAAATACAAACTGGGTTTCTGCTTCTAATAAATCGGCTTTGGGGAGTTTCGCATTTGCTTTTATCATCTGATCCGAGACCACAGAAGAGCTTCTTCGTGTCATGCACGGACACGGGGAGGAACTGCTCTCAGGGCTCGTTTAAAAGAGGATGTGTCTTTGTTTTTCGTATTTTTGGCTTTTCTATAGCCGATCGATGTATGCATTTGATGGCCATGGCGTGACATCCCTGTTTTCTGCGCTGGTTCCGATGGCTTCGGTAGGGCGATATTAGGGTGGGCGGAACTTGGCTCTGCTCCAGCGGATATTTTTTTAGGGGACTGGATCGGACTATTTACTACAGCTTTGTAGTACTTCTCGTCACCGTCAAGATTTTTCCATATTAACCAACGGACATCTTTTAACGGAGATCAGACATATTTCACCTCTCCAGCACTTTGTGAGGATATCATGGCCGAGGCCACGGCTATAGATAGGCTGAGCACCGCAGCTGCAAGAGGAGATCTGGAGGAAATTAAGACGATTTTGCAAAGCAACGTTAACGTTAATGGACGGAACAAGTTCGGGAGGACACCATTGCAGGTTAGACTCACGAATGTATAAACTGCTTGGACGTGAACTTTAATGCCGTCTGCATGTGATGTTGTTTTGCATTTGAAGCCCCATCGATAATTTAGCTATCATTTCTAGAAACCACGATGTTTACGATGCACAGTGCATCAGCCTAAAAATGCTTCGTTTATATAGACTAACTGTAACTATTGCTTGTTAACCAACACATATCCACCTGTTCAAAATAACCTACATTGCATTATTATATCAGCATATTCCAGTTTTATATTAGCAGGCCCCTTCACTGGTACTTAAATTATTGTATTATTTGTATTTGTATGTTTGTATGTGTTATTATTATATAACTGCATTGTAAACACTAAAAACAGCTACATTACACCTCATCCGTGACGCACTGTAAGATCTGATGTTTTAGTTTTTATCAGTCTAACTGTGAAACAATTTAATGACCATTCAGATATATTCATGAATTGTTTCATTCATATTTTTATACAGCCCAAAAGGCCACAACAAAGTTAAGGTTTATTTTAATGACCACACAACTTTTATTTTACATGCAATAAGCTTAAAAGTGTTTGTAGATGCTTATGTAAATTATTTATTGTATGGGGTAACAAAAACTCTCATAAGTGTCCGAAGAAGGTAAAATTGTGCATCGTTTTGCAAAGGCGTGACCTGGGTAAATTGTGAATAGGTGTGCATAGGTAAATTACTTGGAGATAAAATATGTAAAATCTGATTAAACCAAACACAATACAAATGTAAAAATCAGTGTTTCGGTCAACACGAAAAATAGGATTACTCATAAACTTATTCACACAATATACTTTCTAAGCTTCAGAATGAGTGTATGCTGGCCGGGTATTCCCCATTCGGTGTAGTCTGCGCATTTCTCTACCAATATTTGGTATTATCAATTTAATATCGGTTTCTTTCTATAGGTTTAGAGCTACAGAAAAACAGACTTGCATATTTAAATGTTGGTTTGCTGTACTGGTGAACTTCCTCGTGGAATTTCCATGAACACAAACCAAAGTATGTGTGGGAATTTTTCCTGGTATAATGTCACCAAAATATATATCACCAAAAGCTAGCAAGTCCTAATTTAGGAGAGCTATCTGCTGAAATTTCAAGTATTTGGGATAATGTATATGTTGTGGATGCGATCATTTAAACTAGCAAATTGCTTTTCTATTCACATGATCGTTATAACGATTTATTTAGTAAAATAACCTAAAATCTCCTAATTATTTTTCGTAACCACGTGCAATAAAAACAATAATTTTGGTCGTTTACAATGCAATATAATAATGCAACGGCGCATTCATATACATGCACAAATTATAAACGCACGCATTCACTCCAATTACACAAATAAATATTGCAAATATTATTGTTTATTAATCGGTGTCCCTGTATTTCTTCTTGAGACACGTGATCGACACATTAACACGTGATGTTTGTTTGTTTGTTTGTTTGTTTGGCTTGCATTTCAGGTGGTGAAGCTTGGCTGCCCTTCCGTTGCCAAGGCCCTGCTCGAGGCACGCGCCGACCCGAATGCGCGCGACCCCATCGGCGGGCTGACCGTCGGGCACGACGCCGCGCGAGACGGGTATCTTGACACCCTGCAGGTGCTCGTGCAGAACGGTGCTGATGTTAATCTCCTTGACAACGACGGCAACCTGCCGCTGCATCTGGCCGCGCGGGAAGGACACCTGGATGTTGTGCAGTTTCTCGTGTCGCAATGCAACGCGAGGCCTTTACAGCCCAACGCGAGGGGCTGCACGCCTCTCGACCTCGCGTTCATGCACAAACGACCCAAAACTCTGGAGTGGTTAAAAAGCATCGCGCCTTCAGAAGCAACGCAAAGGTTGTGACTGTCTCGCAGGCCAGTGAATTTGTGTAACAGAGGTAGCAGACTGAACGAGAGATTGAAGAGTATTCAGATAACTACCTCTTACTGCAATGTATAATGTTGGAGTTCGGGCTCAGGGCGCGTTTTGTGGAGGAATAATATTTCAATTGCCAATATTTCAATCCATGTTACAGTGTGGATAAAAAAGCCCATTTTCAATTGGCCAAACTGTTTTTTTTCTATGTGGTTTTGTTTTTTGGGAGGGCAGGGGGGTCTGACGTTGAAATGTGATATTTTTTAACGTTGATAAATAATCTTCTGACAAGTCACATACTTTTGCATTTTAGATTTATAGATAAGTTCTTTCACTAACTTTCAGATATTACACAAAGCAGGTCACATGCGCTATATTCCCGTTTTTCTGTAACAAGAAACATTATAATTGTTGATCATCCGGATTAATTGCATGAAATGCTAAAACAAATTCATTGCACTATATTGGTTAAATTCACTTACCATCCCCTGACTGCTCAGATTTTGTTACGTTTTGTTTTATGACAATGAATTTGCACTTTTGCTTGTAATTAATGTATTTTTAACATTTTATGGTTATTAATTAACTGTGAAAAAATGTCTTTTGTTGCATTTATTAAATATTAAATCGTTGCAGAATAACCAAAGAGCTTTTAAACGGTTTCAGTATGTTTTTCTGATGTTTAACTCTGGCCTCGTGTCACTGAAATATACGGGTGGGCCTAAAACATTTATGAGACTGTATTTAAAACAACAACCATGAAATATTTGACAGAACATCGATACCTGCTGTTTCATGTTGTCAAATGTCTAAAGCACACAAATAAAACGCTGTGACGGTATAGTGATGGGATTCTTTATAGTTTTTCGTGCCACAGAAACACTTGGAGGAGAAAAACCGTGTCGTCCGTCCATCCATGTAAGCAAACAACATTACAGATGGAAACAAATAGTTAAGCTGTTATAGTTTCTTTCGACCGAAAAAGCGAAACTAAATTAACCAAAAGTTTTATAGTTACCGTCTTATGATGCACTGGAGGACAGACACATTTCTATCACTCTTTAAAAGCGTGAAATATCCCCAACGATTCAGTACAGAGACACACATGGATGCACGACCCAAATATCAGCGTTTTGAAAAAGGCAATAACAAAAAAACGCATCGTGTGTTTAAGTTATTCTCCCAACGCCTCGCAGTAAATCTAAGCTAATGTTGTGAAGTCGTTCATCTCGGAACGCGAGCGAGACTTGGAGACGTTCAACTACGAATCGGTTTCCATTGATGCGCGTCTATTATCCTGGAGAAGAAACGCGTTTCCGTGCGTAAAGCTCGCGCGTTGGGAAGCTCGCGTTTCAATGGTTATTATTGCGTTTCTGTAATATCAAAAAGAGTGACAGCGCATGATAAAATGGTGACTGTGTGTGAGGGGTTTCATGGCCGGGCACGCAGAGAAGCTGCAGCTGAAATCCGTTACATCGGTGGGAGGAAACGGACCGGTGCGCGATGCCAAGATTTTCAAATTTAGGCGCTTTCGGTGTAAAAACGCTCGTGTTTGTCTCCAAACTCAGCGTGTAAGACAACACGACATTTATCACTTACAGGATCTCATGTGTGGTTGTCGAAACGCAGTTTTCAGGGTTTGTGGAGATGTCAGAAATTGCTCTTCTTCCTGGTTGCGCGGCTTCACACCAGCTGCGTAAATCTACAAATAACGCGCTGCTTTATCGCCCATTATTCTCCAAGTTCAATGAACGAAGCATCCGACTATTATTCATCTCTCAGCTCGGGTTTATATCGTCTGTCAACGATGTAAAGGTAAATAAACAACATACAAATGTGCATAAACTCTAGAAATACGCCTGTAAGACGAGCTTAGACACGCGTCTGCACTCGTGGAGAGGATGAGGTGATAGAAACATCGTTTACAAACCAAACATTAAAAAAGAAACTGTTTATGTTTATTGCTGTTAGTTAAACAAACAGGCACGAGTGTAACTAGCTTTTGAATGTAGAGCTACATGTATTCATATATTTATTATTCATATATTAATAAAACGAAAGTTAAGGGCAAATTCGTTACAATATAGAAATGAATATTTTAATAAAGACTTAGACGGTTTTTAGTGCATAGAAAGTTACAACTTATGCCAAGGAGAAACACGTTACACAGCCATTCAATAGTTATTTTTATATATATATATATTTATGTATATACAGTAAATGTCTTTACAGTCACCGCAGCTACATTACTGAAGTTTGCTCATGTTTGTAATAAATATGCTGTATTGTGAGATATTGATAATACAACAAGTTTATATTTAAAACATCAATCATGTGATTTTTCTTGTGTGTGTGTTGAGATCTCCATCAGTGACTATCAGGAGAGTTTTAATGGAGCTGAATATTATTACACTTACATTGGAACAGTTGCTTAAATAGTTATTCAATTATTATCAGAGATATTTTGTATTATTTAAAAACTGAAAATGATTTGCATCTTCTTACAGATGCACATTGAGCAATGCTGTTTTAACCCCAGTGTAGGTCACTGAGAAAAACCAGTTTGGACATTATAGTTCTTGCCCTACTGCAAAATCAGATTTCAGCTGAAATGAGACATCAGGGATTGTCTCAAATCAGATCTTTCCATCTGAGTTCTGCCGTCCACAAACACTTGACACAGTTTGGGCCGAGAGGTTATGGTGTATATTTGCTGTCTCTGTTTAATTACTCAACTGCAATATTTTCCTTTGTCCCAGTGCCTTCACTGAATGTCAAAATCTTTCCATTTGCGCCACCCCAAAATATGTAAGAAACAGAAGTATTGTTTGTTATCTAAAGCAGTTACTTCCAATCAGGGATATATGTACCCCAGGGGTACTTAAGGAGGTTCCAGGGGGTATTTAGAAAAATTTAGAATAATTTGGCTTTTTTTTAAAACAACTAATCATAATTAATCCTGTTGTTATTTCAGTTTATTTTCATCTAAATAACTTGGCTAAATTTTAGCCATTTGTCTATCAACTGCAGACTAATATAAACGCACAACCTAGTAAGTCTGTTTTCACCCATAGTGTTAAAGTGACTTTTAAGCAACTGAAGTTACTTTTAACAGTCGACTTAACAGTCTTATTGATGATGTTAAATGTTTTTTAGTATAACATAATTTAAACATTTTCGGTTTGTTCTCATGCAGGTATATTTGAGCATTATTGATCAGGCTGTGGAAAGAAGAGACGAATTATCTTTAAAAATACAGATTAAAAATATTCTATAGTCTAAAATGCATTATTTTTTATTATTAAGCATATATCAATTTCTTTACATGCGAGGATAATTGCTCTAGGGCTTTAGTGTGTCATGTACGCAAGCAGTGGCGAAACAAAAGGCTCCCAATCTGTCTTGCTGTGTGTTTGGAAGTACAGAACACTAAATAAAACACCCATTGCTTTACAGCCAAAGCGTCATTGATTTTGTGGGCAATATAACAAGTTTGCTTTGTAATTTATGAGCCTCACAAGAGCTGGTGTGAGCAGCTGCCAGGTTGAGGCCACTTGAAAGCTTTGTTTTCCCACTGAAGGGGCGATACAATATGTCCAAAAGCCTGTAGTGGTGGAGCAATCAACACGGCCACTTTATCAGACTCGGGAAAGACGGCTGTGTGTTTTGCTTTCCATTTTCATGAGAAGTTCATTTGTGGTCGCTGTGACTGACAGCACAGAACTCAATTCAAGTGCAGCTTCCTTCCACATTCTGCACAGGCAGAGGGTTGTGACACAAATACCTCCGCCATTATGTATGTACATATACCTACATATACATACACATACACACACACACACATACATACATACATAAATATATACATATATTTGCACACACACACACACACACACACACACACACACACACACACACACACACATATATAATATTATATATATACGTAGATATAGACAGCTTTATGTGTGTGTGTATTCACATACATATATACATATGCACACACTCACACATATATAATATATATGTGTGTGTCTGTGTGTCTATATGTATATGTGTATTCACACACATAAAGGTATCTATCTATCTATCTATCTATCTATCTATCTATCTATCTATCTATCTATCTATCTATCTAGTAAAAGTAGTATATAAGTAAAATATGCACTTCTTCTAGATTTTTTATATAAAAATATACTCAACTCAAAATCATGATTATCCACTGAGTCTGAACCCACAGAAGTTGCTGGTGATGTGCCCAGACTGTCTAATGTGACCCTGTTACTAAACTCATGCTTTAGTTGAACTGCTTGCTCAAGCGTGTCTAGCTCTGCTGTCGGGGGACATGTCTGATGAACACCACACTGCATACATTACAACAAGAGTCAACCGTAAAACAAAGGTGAATTGAACTGATCGGCTGCAATGGGTTTACAGGACAAGGGTGTTTCATTGGGGCAATTAAAAATACAATTGAAGTTGTATAAAAACAATGTTTGTTTTCCTCTGGTGCAAATAAAACATAGTATAAATATTTCCATATTTGCTGTTTTACAAAAACTATTTCTACTACAAAGCCATTAAATAGTTTATAATATATTTTACACATGTGGAATAATTAAAAATTAACTTTGGGCAAAACCCTTAAATCTGTGTGAATAAAAAAAAACAGGTTTCCATTTTTGGAAAATTACCTCATAGGTGTTGAGGGTCATCGTGTGAAACGTCATCAGATGTGATGGGGGTCGACTGAGGTCACCTGCTGTATGTCACAGCCTCCTCATCAGTCCCTCCCTCCACAATATTTAACTTTACATATAAACTTCCTCTGAGAAATACTTACACTGAAGTTAAAGCACGTAACTTTACTTATAATTTCCCTTAAATATAAAAAACCCATTCTATGAGGACACAAGTAAACAAGCTGCTCAGTGACAGTCTTGCACCGAAATACAGTCCCAGGACACCCAAGGTTTCTGTTTAACACTACAGCCCCAAATTTATCCCATTTATTGCGTCTCATGAGCAATTCTAAGCATAAATGATGACGCCATTCGCCTCGAAGTGAGAGTTTCTTATATCTGCGTGTGTACAGAGGCTGAGCAGCTGGGCCTACAACACAAGTGACTCAGCAGTTCATACGTCTGACTGAATGATGGGATGCACAAGTGACCTCTACTGATGTACGAGCGCCATTGCATCAAAATCCGACCTGGACTGAGTTCAGTCTTCACGTCAAGTGACGTAGCAATGACGCCATTGCACGACGCAGAATTAGTACATGGGCATCGCCCATCATTTATCAAAGGGTGACAGCAGCGTTTCACCAGCAAAACAAGCAAACAGAGGCAGTTTCACATACTTACATACCTATATATATATATATATAGACCCTGTATGATAACATGGGCTATATATGCATATATATAAATATATAGGTGAAAATATAGGTGATATAGGCTGATTGGCTGTATGTTATATTTAAAAATGTATTATTATTGGTTGTATTATTTCTATAACTTTTAACACATTTCGTCCTAAATGAATATCTACCAAATGATTCATCATGTTCTTTACCTTAATGTCACTCATAAAAGTTTTGTGTGTTATGATAGTTTGAAAATAGTTTAACAGAAGTAAATGCACACAGACAGTTGCGTAGCGTAAATTCTATTTATTATTTGCCCATAGTACATATAAGATGCATAACTTTATATATACATACGTATATATGTATATATGTATATATATATATTCACAGACAATCAGAGACTCACAGCCTTACACACACATCACACACAAACATCACAGAACATCTCCATGTGCTAGAAGCACATGTGCACATCATGGGGGTCAGTTTTATGTACGGTGGTGCGTTGATGCCATTTCCTGGGAGCGTCTTTGTACAGGATCCACCGGCCTGATCCAATCACGCTTTTTTGTCCTGTCAGGGCTGGTAAGGAGCCGCTGTCTGAAACCTCCTGTTTCTCTGTTCTAAGGCAACGAAGCTCCACACTTTATGGAGAGGCCAAACAAAAAGGTAAAAACTAGTACTGTGCAAAAACAGGTCAATGGATTTTCTAAAACAATTCATTTCCTCTACATACAGTCACTCCACATCAGGCTTGTTTTCAAGCACAAGGAAAAACAAAGAAAACAAACTTCACTTTCATAGCAGCCACTAACCACCAGAACTTTGTTTATTTGTGTGTTTTGACTAAAGGGACCAATTGAATGCCTCACAGGGATCATTTTAAGCAGAGAAGAGGCACATGTTCTGCTGCCAGTTCTAATTTCATTCATTTTATCTTTGTATAAAATCGGAGAGTAAGAAAAATAGATCATTGATTCACTCGTCTCCTGTGCTTTCTGTTACAGTCACAGAGAGAATGAGAGCATTAATCCACCAACACAGGCCAACACCTCCAAAATCATTCATTTACAATGAATAAAGACATATTCTTATGCATCACAGGCTGGGAGTGGCCATCTTTAGTTCTGTGCATGTCTGCCTGCTGTCAAACTAACTAACCAATAGTTAGAGAAAACCTTTTAATTATTATTATTTTCCCTCCAATTCACATAAAAACAACAATAAACAAGAGAGGAAACACATTTTCCTTTAACTGAAACAAACAAAAGAGTCTGATGTTTATTTTCTAAGGTTACGAGTCCTTTATAGTGTCATAAAGGCTTCATTTAAAGTATCTGGTATTGGAAATTAAAGACAATAAAATATATAATAATTGCATTATATACAACAAGGTTAAGAAAATACACAATTGCACAAGCAGACGCTCATAATGAAGGTGAAAGTAACAGAATAAAGAGGTTTCACACACTCATACATGTTCTTTCATGAGTCACAATGGCCTATATTATATTAATCACACCAATATCACACGCGACGCTCGCCGTTGGCCTCAATGTGACCTTCAGACTTTCAATGACTTCAGTGTTTTCAAATGCAAATACAATTTTTTGGTCGAGTTACGTGTTACACTAACAGTAATGGTGATATTAAAACTACGCCAAAGAAAACGACACGATTCACAAAAAAACCCTCAATATTTCTGCTGACTGATGTGTGAGAGCAGCATGTTTTTCATTATAAATGTAGCAGTTTTGGTTTGTTAATACTTTAAAATAAACTGAACTTTTTTACAGCATTTATAATACAGATCTGTGTTAATGAATATATATAACTTTAAAAAATGCATTAATAGATGTAGAATTTACCTTTAACCAAAACTGATAAATGCTATAAAAGTTCTGTTCACTGTAATTTTACATGAGCTGTTTGAATGAACAAAAGTTAAACTGAAACTTATTGTAAAGTTTGACCAGAAGCCATGACACAATAACTGATAATTGTGCCATTTTAAGAGCATTTCGCTATTTCTCCAACACTGTGTCCTAACCAAACACATTAGCCAATCAGAGGACAGTTTCTTTAACATTCTGTAACTGGTGAATTACTGGATCAGAAATTTTAGACCAATAGGATTTTTATATCCTAGCAAGACGGCATAAAAATTAAACCAAACAAGTTTTGTTGTTTGCTACGGCTGCTGAGAAGAAAAACTCTGATGTAGAAGAGATTTAATCACGAGATCTTTTTTGCATCATCATGTTGCACTCAGTTAGGACACAGCGTAAGAGTTTCTGTGTTCTGCCCAACAACACGTCCATTCAGGCTGACTGCTCACAATCACCACATCAACACCAGAAATATAACCATTTAAAAATGGGCAACATCTTAAAGCAGATTAAAACAAACAAACAAACATACAAACTCAAACGTAAGATAACATAAAATTGTGAGGGATGATTCCGGCATGCATGTGTGTACAGTTGAGATCATTTCTAAGACCAAAGTGCAAATTCTCTATGGGTTTTTTATCTTCTTTCGTTGTGTGTGTGTGTGTTCAACGCCATCTGATGTTTTGCTCCACTGCAGTTTTAGCAGAAATCAAATGAGCCCTTTACAGAAACGCACACTGAGGAAGAAATAAATACAGATGTTGTGTAGACGTGTCATTTTTTAAGAGTCCTCCAGTACGTTCGTCTCCTTCCAGTGTAAGTGTTGCTGCTGTGGAATGGTGTGTGGCCGGTTTATTTGGGGAATCACATGACAGTCGACAGGGTGCAAACCGGCTCCTGTAGGTTTACCCGTCCAGCAGGACAACGCAGGAGAGGTCAAAGGTCAAATGATCAGTGTGGCGTCTTGGGTTCTTCACAATGCAACAGGCACACCATTCCACAGTGGGTCTCTGTGCACGAAGGGGCGGCGGGAGACCAGGACTCTAGGGCTGACTGTGTGCGGGGCAATCAGGCAGTAGTTAGTTAGTTTCGTAGGATGACAGCAAGGCAGCGTCTACAGGCTCCATACAGGAAGGGCAGGTGAACGACCTCATCAGCCAATCATCTATGCAGTCCAGGTGGTAGATGTGCATGCAGGGGAGGAACCGGATCGGGTCACCGTACACAAAGTCCATCATGCAGATGACACACCTGCACAAGATAGAGAAATCGGTGTATCAGAATTGGCCACGCCCCTCGTGATGAGGAATGGGGCATTCCAAGAATTTCAATGTGGTCACGCAAGAATTTCATTAGTACAACAAAATGTGCAACAACAGATTACTCCTCACAGTCTTTATTGGAACGAAAGTTCATCCAAAATTTAACATTCCTCTATCATTTATTCACACGCATGTCATTCCAAACATGTGACTTATTTTTGCTTGTGAAGAACACAACCAAACCACTGTATGAACAAAACTTCTGAGACATTTCTCTAAATACCTTCTTTGTGTTGCACAGATAAAAAAAGTCATACAGGTTTGGGGGAAAAACAAAACAAAAAAAATTATCTATATGCATCTCTATAGGTTCCTTATTCTATAGGTATATATAGGAAACACTGTTTCAGTTGATCTAATACAAACAGACAGACACATGTACATATACACACATACATACACATATATACATATATACATATATGTGTGTGTGTGTGTGTGAGATCACTCACTCTCTAATCTTTTTCTCAGAGCCATCACTGCCCGGGTCGTAGACACCCCTGGGAAGATGCTGGATGAGTCCGATCCTTTGAGCGATCCGCACCTGTTCTTCTTCAGTCAGTTGGGTCGCCAGCCTGGTCTGGCTGGGAGTTGGGTGGTAAACGGGCACATGGATCTGCTCCTGAAACAAACACATTTAGACTTAGAACATAGAACCTCCATAAAGATGAACTGGAACTTCTCCGGTTCTGGATTTAGTGTTTCACACAGTTACAATTACAACAGCTCATGGATCACTGCCTGTTAAACATTCAGCCCTCCAGCTACCAGCCCAGATTTTCAGACACAGTTACATCATGCACCCCTTTAGCATTCGAACCTTAGGTTAATACATCAGTGTTATTTGAAATCTGGAACCACATTGAGCGGCAGCGGTCTTTACGAAACCGTATGTGACCAAACTAACAAAGAACTGATGACACAGTGAGTGAAAGTCAAATACAGTTATGAGTAAACGTTGTAATATTTGAGGCATGGTCAAGTACAGCTCCACTAGGGGGCGATATGTCCCCTTTTGCACCATTTTAAAACGAAAGGCCCAAATAGCACCATATTCAGTCCAAGGGGCATTTACAAAGAAGGACACATGAATAAATACCCCCTTTCAAACAGCTGTTACAACACTTACTGCTTAAAGCTGTTGGGGAAATTTTATTGAATTGAAAGATGTTGGTTTATAGCTAATGTTTAAGAGCAAAAATGTCATGATATAAGCCAAGGTACACAAAAAACAACAAAAAATAAAAAAGTATAAAAATAAGTGTATTTTAAAGACACAGCGCATATTATGGCATAATAATATTAAACCACCTTTACACTAAGGGAGGGCATCAACAGTGTTACTCCTAAAACAGCAATTCCATAACGTTTCAAATTGTGTGTGCATATGCATTAGACAATTAGCCAATATTGTGTGGGCATGACATTTGCGGTCGAGACTAAACACACACACACACACACACACAGCGGTTACTCAGATATAGGGCATGTTTCCACACAGGGGAGAGAAGCCCACAGACAGGTGAGTAACAGATGCTGTGGAAACCGGGCCTGAGGGTTGGGAGGTTCTGTTGAGAACCAACCTTGGCACAACGCTAGCCCAGTTCTGATTTCAGAGCAGATTAAAGGTGAGCTTTCGGATCAGGTTCAGCACACACTCAAGAATTAGGTCACAGCGAGTTGGTCATCTTGGCTGTCTTTGAAGTCACATGATGACATCAAATCCATCAGGTTTCAGCGCTTACTGGAAAACACTCTCACGGCACATCAGTTTAATACATAAACACACTGAAAGCAAAAACTTTTAAAGACACAAACATTGACAGTGTGTATGTGTGTGTGTGTACGTGTGTGTACGTGTGTGTGTGTGTGTGGCTGGAAGCGCGACAGAAGCGAAACACGATCGTTCTGACAGTGTTGGCGTCATCTTTTAAAACGCTTGTGTTTCACTTTATACAAAGCTAACAAAGAGCATGACAAAAACTGACAAAACTTCTACACACATCTGAAAACAGTGTGGCCTTCAACAGTGACACCATAATGTCACCTGTGATGACATACAACAAATCTCACACAAGCGAGCAACATTTTAATACTACAGGGCTTATATTATACACATAGAATCGTACACAGAAACAAAATGGACGTTCTAAACCATAGTTTCACCCAAACTACACGCACAGGATTGTGGGATATTCCACAGCACAGAAAAAGGCGTTGGACTTGTATGCAGTCTGACAAAGCATCACTCACTGACTATGAAGAATGCAGGGCTGCAGACGTCGCTGTTAAGACGCTTTCTGAGAAGAACAATAAGTCAAATGACACAGCAAGCCATCAGACGCAACACTGAACGTTTCACTCGGACAAAAAAAGAAAGGAACTCTGTTTGTTCTGTCAGGCCAAACAAAGCATGCCGTCGGTTCAACATCCGGCCCTCCTTTCTAACTGGAGCACACAAACCATCCAGCATTCCAATGACTGCTCTCCTTCTCCCAAATCCAGTCCAATAAACTCTACCAAACACCACTCCCTTATCGGACCAGACAAAGCAGTCCAGCCTTCACTGACTAGTCTGGTTCTAAAGTCACACACACAAACCAGCTCTAAATCCCAAGCCTTCCTGACTAACCATATTTCGGTAAAAAGACTTGTTCCAAAGAACAATGTTTTCCAATGAGCTCGTCTTCATCAGAAATACAATCAATGCCACTGAAGCGCTTTTACAACAAACACTGAAGATTTCTGCATGTGCCACATTCTTGTGTCACCCGATTAGCCTAAAACCAGGCTACAGGCTAGCATGACTTAACCAAATACGCAGTGAACACAGACTAAAGGACTCGCAAGAAAAAGATTCAACTGAATTACAAAATGTTAATTACAAAAGAAGTTCAAACAGACATATGAAATACATTTTTTGCCCCACCCACAACAAAACCTTATTGGTGAACGCGGCTGTCTATTGAATTCAAATCTATGCTGATTGGCTCTTACTGTTTGACTTCAGCCTGGCCAGACAAAACTGGACACGTAACTTTCTGCACCTGTTTTGCAACGTGTCACGGTCACACTTTCACAGAATTTGTCCTCTTTTCTTAGCAGTGAGTGGGCTGAACAGGTAGACTCTTCCCTGCATGCAGCAAGGGTAAACAAACAGCTGTCTGAGTGTTACTAGCCAGGGGTCTGCAGCCACTCTGTAGAAAAATCACATCTCTTATTACCACACAGGAAAACACGCTCACCACACGCTCTGTGGTACCTAATAGCACAAAAATAACATTCACACACGGCTCAGATCCACTAACACACACTTCTGATTCCTGCCAGGCTGAGGGGCATTTGAGGTGGTTACATGAAGAACAGTTCACACATTTGATTTATGACTGAAAACACCAAAAACAATAGTTTAAACGTTTATGTGAGTAAATGACTTATTTAGTTACTGAGTGGGTCAAACTTTGAGATCTCTGGACTTTTTCTGTGAACTTTGCAGATCTATGAATGGATTCTTTGTGAGGCACATAAAGTTCCTCTCAGAAATCAACACCTACGTTTCAGAAGAAATCAGCGTAACGCTCACATTAGGAGGAGAGAAAACGTCTCTAGGTTTGCATCAGACTCACACGTGCATTAGATTAGCTGGTGAGTTTTCATATCACAGCAAACCGTCCCTTTCAATCCAAAACTTAATTACACAAATGTTAAAACTCACAGTGTTGTTTCCCAAAAAGCTCTAACTTCTGTGTTATTTCATTTTAAGCACTTCTGACGCCTAAAATGTTAAGTCAATTATAAAATGAGTGTTATAAACTGTATGGGAGAGAGAGAGAGAGAGAGAGAGAGAGGTGCAGTGAGGCTAAGTGAGGATAAGTGTCTCACTCATTTGAGTCGACTGGCTAGCGTGTGAGACGACGAGGCAAACAGTCGCTCACATACAGCAGCCACAACATAAAACAAACCAAAGGAGAACCAAAGAACAACCAATTGATGAGCAGAGAAGCTGGGAAACTACTGTGGTCTGTTAGGCTAAAGGAAACCTCCATTATCTCTGATGCTGGCCATGTCTCTCTCTCTCTCTCGCTTATCTCACCACGTCCAGCTGCACATGAGTCAGCAGATCAACTCAGAGGAGAGAGAAACATCTCAAACGACGCTCCCGTCCTCAGCTTCACTTCCTGTTTACAAACTCAGTCAGACGCACAACATAATCAAAGCGCGACTCCGGCGTTTCCCGTCCCGGTTCAGCTTTAGTGAAGTTCTGTTACACGGTTCTGAGTTAATCCCTGATCCGAATCGTTCTCATTGGTTTAAACACTTTTAAGGGCTAACGGTGAACAAAAATCAGCCATTGAGCAACTGACAGATCAGCGTCTCACAGCGGTTACTTTATAATACTGACTTATATTTTGAGCGTCGTTTGACAATATAGTGTAAAACAAGCTTGATTTACATACGTCACATATGTTACAGTGAAATAAAGCCAAACTGAGGTTTCTCAGAAATGTTGCGTTTCAAACAGAGATGGCGACAGAGAGGCGAACGTTAAGGCTTGCAGCTTTAAATAAAATCCAGGCTGAATCTACTGATCTCCTTACACAATGATACTAATACCGCCTAACCTAGCAGGCTAAACAAAGCCTGATTTTAAACAAGTAACATTTCAGCTGTGTTAGTCTCCTGACTAAGCAAACAAACAACATGCAGACAGTAAAATTCTTTATTCTATCAGAAATAATTACCAAAGTGACATTCGTATGTGGATATGACTGAAAAATGCAAATACTGCAACACTATCACAACATTGCTCTGTTTGTTTAACCTGACTAGCTTGACAAGGAAACACTAGCTCAGCTAATACAGCGAGTTTAGAGCAGCACTATTCATTTGTCTGACTAACACAACACAGCAAACACATTGTTATTCTGTTTGTCATGCTGCTTGTACTAAAATTGCACACAACCTCTATATAAAAGAGGATCACTCACAGTTTAGACATGTCTGTGTTCTTAAAGAATTAGCGCTAGAACTATTTATTGTGACCTTGCACACTTTTTATGGCCTGGACAGGAAGTCCAAAAAAAACTCTACGCTAAACTACGCTGCGCTTTATAACTACGCTAAACATTCTCATCCCACTTGCATTGGCTGCTAAATCTTGGACATCGCTTTAGGATATTAGCATAAAAAGACGTTTAATTTCAACTTCAAGAACCCGTTCAGCCCCCCGCCTGAGACTCTGAGGGGAATAAAGAAAAAAGCGTGTTTGGCAGGCGACGGAAGAATTCGCTGAGGTTGGGAATGAGTTCTGTTGTTAAGGGGGTGCGGCATTTTTTGTCCGCTGCGCGGTTCAGCCAGACCCTCTGTCTGTCCAACATTCCCACAACAGGCTGGTCCGGGCCAACAGAACGCTGCAGGCAGCAGTCGAGTCGGCTGAAGTCAGCTGTCTGATTCTACATGATTATACATTCTCCATCCAAATACTTTAAAATCTGTAAAACGCCATCAGAAACACAAATACAAAACATTATTTTCCTAAGCACTATAATATACTATAATAACTATTCTCTAAATTCTCTTAACCACAATAACAATCCAAACAAGCAGAAATAATTATTATTTATATTTAGAACAAAGGTATTAATAGCCATGAGCACATTATATAATTATATAACACACAGCTGTTGCAGCATTTTAAGGGCATTTCAATCGTCAAATTATTTGTAATCTATTGAACAAATGCATCATTTGAGATGTGGAGGAAAAACACGGTGGTAAAAATGTTTATAACGTTGCGGATAAATGACTGATCCTGAACAAATTAAACTCATGACAGTGTGAAGTGTCGGTATTTTGCACGCAGCAGCAGTGAAACAGTGAATTAGGCCCAGCGCACCTGATTCAACTTTTTTTAACAACCTTGTCTGATCTTGCACCCGAGAGACTCAATAAGTTACAAAACAGCTGAGCGCAGTTTTACTGGTGTTCAGCAGAACGGTGCCTCCGCTGGAAAAACACAACCCAGCAACGCAAGAACAAAAAAGAAAGACAGATTTGTGGTGCATTCTCTCTTCAAGTGAAACTCTGTTTATATTTCAACCCTGAAGTTTCAAGCATTGAAAGACTTAGAAAAACTTTAGAAAAACAAGCAGCAACACAGACGCTCCTCTTATATAATCTATGTGAAAACCAAACGCCAGCAGCTATTAATGAAGCAACTCTATGGGTTCTGATCCAGAATCAGCTTTCAGCCTTACGCTAACAGCTGACTGGACAAGGACACACTGGTCTCAGATCAGTAAGTAGATCTTCCACACATAATATGTTGAAATGATTGCAATCAAGGCCTGTTTAGTGATACAATCTGTTTTAAACTGGAAGCATCCGCTGACTCAAATCTGGCCCATCAAAACATTCAGGTGGTTCTGTAGAACTATGTGGAGGAGGAAGTGAGGGCTGTTCTGGCTACGGCACAGCCTGATAAATGAAATGAACACGAGGAACAGCACAAAAAGTCCCAGCTTGTACCTTCTGTCCTCACCGAGGTTTAGGATGCAGATTATCTGAGAGCCGTTAAGACTGGAAAGAGCTTTTAAACCCACAGAAGAAACGTTTTGCATAACAAGATTTTTCACAATTACGTCACAGCAATCCTGTGGAAACGCCTCCATTAGTGTGTGAGATGCATATCCGGTTACCTGTGAATCTCAGACAGGGCACTGATGTTTTCCAGCCCTGATATTTTGTGCATAACAGCCAAAACAACCACAAACATGGAGATCTGACATTTTGCCAGTCTAATGCAGATGCACACAACAATTCCTGTTTTCTCTCAGTCTCAACAGCCCATAAATCGTGTCCCCATCGCCTGCAGTGTTTACAGAGTCCCGAGCCCATTACTTAAGGACTGTCTCCCAGTCAAAACCAGTTCCCGTGCATTTATTACCAACCAAAACTTCAGCTGGACATTTAAAACCAGCGAACTCCTGGTGAACACGGAAAGCCCCTCATGGATAGAGACCGATGACATCACAGTCACAGAATCCCAAACATATGGCGTCATCCGTCAGATGTGTCACTATGACGCACTCAGGGCGGTGAACCGACACGTCACAGGCGGCTGTGAAAATAAAACATCAGTCCGTCCATCTGTCCGGACGGTCCGTATGTGCCTCGCAAGTTCATGTCGAGACGTCGCGTCGAACAAAGAGGATTTAGTGTGACGCTGTCTGGGGCTTAAATAAACAGATGGGAGCCATGCGGGAGCTCTGACATATTACCGGAAATTAATATTCTTTTGTTAGGGCAAGACATTATACATGACAGGCCTGTAATGTAAACGTGCATGTGTGAAAATGACGACATGTTTTACCCCAAAGGAAAGTTTAGCGCGTTATAGGGCAACTTAAACCCTCACCTGGTACGGAGGCGGCGGCTCTTGATCCGGATCGCTGGCGTCACCGAAACTGGCCCTGTCAGACTGCGATTCGTGAAGCAAGGAGATGTCATCAGATGTGGGAGATTTTAGGCAATTTCCCATTTCTCTTCTCCCCAAGTCCTGGTCGTCTGAACGCTGAAATCTCGTCTCGCCTCCTCCTTTCCGCCCCTAATCGCTCCGATCAGACTTCCGTCGTTTAAGGACGAGATCAAACTCTACCATTCGTTTAAAACGAGCTGTAAGTCGTGAGAGATCATGACGGAGAAAGTTGTTGTTGTGTTTCCTCGGTAGCAAACCCTGGCTACCCTTTAACTAACAATATCCACCATGTCAACTATTGACTCGCTCTCAATGGCGACACGGGCAACGTTGCCTTTCAGGCAGTCTGTGTTAGTCCCGCCTTCTTGCAACAGCAACCAATCAGCGGGCGTCTTCTTCGCACAGGAAGTTGTCAGGGGAGGTTCGTCGTCCAATCAGATGTCAGATTTAGAACAGCAACAACAGAGGGTTTAAAGTCTTGTAAACTTGACCGCATTTTTAACTGTTCATATGTTCATATAAAATAAAACACACCGGCCATAAATGATCATAAATAAACCTCTTTTGTTTTATAAATACTGACGTTTAAGAGAAACATTGGCTTGTGTCTGTGATATTCAAATATGAAGGGTTGGTGTGTTTGTCACGGACGTGAGCAATAAACCAAAAGGCAAGAAAAATCACTAGGAGGAAAAACCCAAAGATATTTATCATAGTAGTAGATAGTTTAATGTTTAAATTAGAAAATGTTTATATAAGTTCAGTATTTACAGGAATGTCTGTTTGCATAGTAGCCATGCATCACATATAGGATCTGCTGACCCCTATAGCCCAAAGCCTGTACATTCAGTACGATTGTTCAATGAAGGATAAACTATAAATAAAACATATATAATTGTTTTACATACGTTTCTTCTTTACCCTACATAAGTCAATGTGAGTTTTTGCAAAAAGGTGTTTTACTTTGTCACATGACACATGATTTTACCAGGTTCTGACATTTCTAATCGAAAACATTTTAACACGACCTGATAATAATTTTTGCTTGGTTTAAATCTAACTTTGGTAGAAGTGAATCACATAAAACTGTTAATATAAAGATGGCATTGCAGTGGGGTAACAAATCGTTCAACACAATTTAACTAATCAGTCATGAGTTAATATAAAACACATACAGAACATACAGGCCTGTCTAACAAAAAACACACAGTGCGCTTGAGAACAATGTTGAACAACTACGGTGAAAAGCATTGTAAAGTAACATTCATATATTAAACTTACAGACATGTTTGTTCAAAGTTTGCCAGCTCAAAGTTTCTCTCATTTGGTAATTTAAGGCTATAGTGATTATCAATGCACCCTCACTCACTGGTTGAAACTGGCTCTCCAGTCTGTCTCGCACGCACCTCAAAGACGTGTTTGTTTGAGCTCAAGTACGATCTGGATCAGGTCCACATGATGGAGACCGCCTTTCTAAAAGACACATTCAGCTGCCCACTTAAAACCGGACAGTTTTGAAAGGCAACATAACGTTGAATAAATACTAAAAACAAAAAAAACCTACAACTCACAGCTAAGTAAACCCACAAAAAGTGTACATTCTGATGCTCTTTTTTCTGCTATCACAAAGATGCATTTAAACACATTGCTAAAACATTAAATAAAAAATTGTTAAACTAAAATAAAGACACATTTTGGCGATGGGATTTGACAAGACCACAGCGCTCCGACCAAAGACTTACAGAGGAGACGCTGATAGTCTGCCTTTGGAGTACACAGCAGGCCCGATTGTATGACCTATTTGACCTCAAATGATTACAAACTGAACTTAGACTTTTGCACACGATGAAACATGCGTTATGATTGGGCAAACGGCACAGCCATGTGTGAGTCCCTAATGCCACAGGGTGAACAAGGTGTCTGTGGAGGTTCTTGAGAGCTTTAGCAATACGAGCTCTTAAGACGGCCAAAATGATTGAGAAACAGCCTTTGGGGTCTTTGTCTTATAGCTAATAATGTTCTTAGCCTGATTTACCAGTATAATATTATTCTAGTTGCAGTGTAATACTATTCACAATAATGATACATTTACAGTTTTTTGTCATTTCTGTGCCTTGATTGAATTGCACTGCACCCTGTGTGTCATAACCATGCGCCTGTTTAATCTCTGATTGTGTGTGCAATGAAATTAAGCTGATTTGTATAGAAGTTCAGCTGCTGTATCTGGTCATGTGCTCTGTGAGTCCTCTCTTAGCCTGTGTCAAGCCCAATCTCAGCTGCTGCGGTCCCAGCAGTGACCCAAGCGGGTTCCCCAGCTGTTAAGGGCTGGAGTGTCCGTTTTCCATGCCTCGTGCCTTTTGTAGCGCTGCCTGAATCCGGAAGTGTGTCCGTGATTCCATGGAGTAGTTCTTGTAATTTTGCCTAGTGGCATGTCAAGGAAAACACTGTTAGTAATGTTAAATAAAAATAACTAATATATATAACTGAATGAATATATAATGTGTCTATACCTTTAGGCTATATGTAGTAGTATGAAGGTTTAAAATACACTGAGGGAAAACAAAATGAAGATTTTATTGAACTCACTTCGCTGTCTCTAGATGTTTTATGGCCTCTTCTGTTCTGCCCTCCTCCAAACACAATAAACCATGTTCCAAAAGAGCATTGGGCACTAGATAGTGGTCATATTTGATCTGACTTTCACTATGTAAACATAAAGAGAGAGAGAGAGAGAGAGAGAGAGAGCATTTAAAGTGACTAACTATACAGACACTATTGTTATCTGTGACATACTGTAGATTTAAATATACAATTAGAAAAATAAAAATCACATTCAAAATCACATTTCATTATTTCATCAGTCAGACAGATCTAACCAGATATTACACATGTAACTGGGTGAACTGGTCAGAACTTCACATCCACTTCAGACCTCCTGAAAGAAACCATAACTGTGATCTGGTGTAAAACAACAATAAATTCAGACTGACTTGCAGAGGACCAGAGTAAAATAATGCTCTGCTTCTTCCTTATGGCCCAGATGTTTGAGACAGAGTCCCTTCAACAGACTGACAACACACAGGTCATCTGTGGTGAACTCCGTCCCTGAGGAAACACACAGACATGTTCACGCGTCAGGAAATACGCTAATCGCTTCAGCTAATAAGCTAATGGTGAGTTTATGCGGTTGACTATGTAAAACTTGACATTTTTGACATTACTGTATGAATCATACAATAGCTTTGACTGACTCATAAAACTGACTTGGATCAACTAGTGTTGCAAAATTGCAGGGATTTTGGAAAATTATTGGGAATTGTAGGACATATGGCACACAGATAAAGATGAGTTCTATGTTGGATAGGTAAATATGTTAATATTTGCATTTCTGCATATGATATATCTTGTAAAAATAACCACCTTTTCATTGAATTCCTATGAATTCCCTTAATATTCCAATTTGGAATATTTCCAGAACTCCCAGCTTTGCAACACTAACATTGTGTTCATTGTGTGGACAAAGATTTTACTTGGATGCTGTTCAAGCTTCTCCTGGGCCTCATTCAGGGTCTGCAGCATGCCTTCTGTCAGGTCCTTGTGCTTCCCAATCACCGTGTAGCCGTTCCAAATATACATCATTTCCTGTTGTGCAAACACATCCGCACAGTGAGTGAGGCTGTACGAATGAATCGGCAAGGTGTTTCCCTTTGTTTATTTTGCTGTAGGATTGCGACTTTTTTTAAGGGCCGTTCAGATAAAACACAAACGCAAGTACACATCCGACATATATAGCCAGGTGCACATTACAATTTTGGCCACGGTTTTGGGCAAAACATTCAGTTGTATTGTATGCAAATTCAAGTGGCTACATTCAGTTCAGGAACTGACCAATGGCGGCGCAGGAAGAGGAATGTGATTGTCTGTGTTGTAGCGCCGCGCTTTTCTGATGGCAAACTTTTCCGTGGGCAACGACTTTCCAGCGATTTTCTGCTTCAGACCAGGAACCTGCCTGAAGAATGTGAAGCAATTCATTAAAGACACATGCCACACATTCATCTCCATTGTTTCAATAGGCTACAAAAAGTTAAAAAAGGATTAAAAATAAGCAAAAAATATGCTTTTGTGCTCTAAATCTCATGATAATCATGTCATTTGTGTTGTGTTGATCATTATAACCTCCTAACATACATATGTGCAGTTTACACACACACACATGCACGCACACACACACACAGAGACACAATTCTCTTGCCGTTACCTAAACAAAGCCACCTCGCTCTCGCTGAAGGGCTGGCATTCCTCACGACTCAGCATGCTGAGGTAAGCACCCTTCATGTATGCATACATGGCCTGCAGAAAAGTGTGTGTGTGAGAGAAAGAGACGGGTTTAAAACTGCAGAGCAAACACAAACATCCCAGCTGGAGATAAATTGTCCTCAGCCTTCATTTACATTACAGCACAGCCTCTGAACTCAAAATCCTCCGTTATACGTTTTAACACTTGGTTGGTGAACTTCACAGTAACTCTGATCAAACAAATGCCTCACAGTTCTCACAGTTTCCTGTCAGCGTGTGTCAGTGTTTCACCTTGGACCAGGCGTTCTCCTTGCTGAGCAGGTCTGCGTAGATGTAGGCCATCTTCCACTGTCTCTTATACGTGAAGCACCACATGAGCTCCCAGTAACACATGTGATGGAACTGTTTCCAGTGCTGCTGAGCCTCACAGCACTCCTCGAAGCGCTTGATCGCCTGCACGACACCAGCCAACACGTTATTCATCAAAACATTCCCGCAGGAACGTTAGCAGAACGTTTTTAACAACATATATGTCTTATCAAAACCGTTTTCTTAAGCTGTTAGTGGAATGTTTTGAAAACATTACAGAATAAAACGTCTCAGAGACGTTCGTTTAGTGACGTTCTCAGAACATTCAAAACCAATTGTTAGTGTTTTTGTTGAACGGAAACATTGTAAAACTGTTAGCTGAGTAGCTACAGAACTACTGCATGCACACAGACACCCTCATTTTCCAGCAGTTACTTACAGCATCTATATTTCCTTTGATTTCTTCTATTCGACCAGCGAAGAACAAGAAAATAGATCCCTGAAGGCACACAGCAGTTTTAAATCTTTAAGTGAAATGTGTTCAGAAAGCTCACACGTTTCTCATTTATTTCTCATTTGTTTCTCGAATGTTGTGGTTTGGTACCTTTGGATACTTTTTCAAATAAGGCTGCAGTAATTTCTCTGCGTCCTCCACGTCTCCCTCGCCAGTGCCTGAGTCCCACAGCACAGGATTAACACAACGTTAGTGCTTCAGTTCCTGCATGTTCAGTTTCTGACTGGAAACTCTCACTGTTTTTGATCAGAAAATTCTCTTACCCAGAATGAAGCTCATAAAGGTGTGATAGCAGAGCAACAACATCGTGCACAGAAAAGCCCTAAACGTGTGTTGAGCGGAGCCCTCCTGAAGCTGCTGTAGACCAAACTCCTGTAGCACACACACACACAACACATACAGCAACACACAACACAAACACACACAACACACACATACATACATAGAGACAAACACACGCACACAAACAAACACACATGCACACACACAACACAAACAGACATAAACAACACACACACACGTACATGCATGCACACAACACACACACCAACACACACACATACATGCAAACACAGTGGGTTAAAGGATAGCCATATTAAACATGCCTGAGACGGACACAACACACACACACAGATCCAGCTGTCACTCATATTTGTGTTTTGTTACATTTGGCTCGGTTTAAAACACCAGCACGCACCTTGACACACTTTACTGCGAGAAAAAATAATCAAGCTCAGATACAATTTCATCTGTACATGCCAGACATGAGCAGAGCCAAACTACAGCCCGGTACCACACAATACTCACTTTGTTACCAGAGATGCCCACAAATTCCAACAACCTGAGGGTCCGTGTTGGCAGGAGCGACAACATCTGGGAGAAACAGGTGAGGGGTTGAGAAAACAGCTCTGAACTCAATGAACTCACAGATAGGATTCATAACGTTCAAGGTTCGATTACTTTCGAAAGGTTTAAAACGGGAGATGCTAGATTGTTTCCTCATGGTTTTATTTACCACAAGGTAAATTTATTTATCTGAAGGGACAGAAAAAGGTAAACAGATAACAAAACACACTAACCAGATTAAATGCACCGACCCCAAGCTTAACACCTCCTTCAAAATGGCTGTGATTGTCCCCGTTAATATAAGCTGTGGATTTTAGCACTGAATGTAGCTCCCTGGTAAATCAACACAAATACACACAGAAATGAACATTATTTAGGGAAATTGCTCTGTTAAAAATAAACCTGCAACATTCATGATGTAACTTACTGTAACATTGGTTTAGTCATATCAAGAAATATTTCCAATTTGCATATTTTCATATAAAATGCGGCACATTTTGATATGATGACTAACAAAACACATTTACAGTGTACCTTACACAAACCCCTACAGAAACCTTTTAACATCTTTAGATATATTTTATCACATATAAAAGGCCGCAGATCTTACTTGTATATCTGATAACTGTTTCTCACTTTCATTCCTCCCTTAATAAAACTGATCATGTTTTCATCCTGCAACAGAAAACACGAAAGAGGCACATTAAACAACTTTAAACAGTCATGAAACGTAAAGAACGTGAGCAACCTCAGAGATCAGCTAAACTGAAGTTTAAGTCCTCAGTAAAACTGGACAACAGTTTTATTAACAGTAAAATATCATCTACAGACCTGCAGGAAGGTGAGCGCTGCCCTCTGCAGGAGACATTCAGCAAAGCAAACCTCAGCATGCAGCTCCTCTGAGGGCAAAAAAGCCACATGACATCATCACATGACATCATCATGATTGATTTAAGTTCATTAACATTCATTAAATGTTGTACTTAAAACCTGTGCTTCTTTAAAATAAATACACTTGGTTTAACATGTTGCACAAATGAATTCATACATTTTTAGGTGTGATCTGTCTAAATACATTTTGGGGACACTGTGTGTGGTACAAATATAAATGAATAAATTTTTTATCGATTAACTTTATTATCAACAAATAAACATAACTAGACCCTCACCTTCTGTCAAGCTTTTGCTGTTGAAGGAAGACTTTTTACGGTACCTGTAATGACAAACAGTTTTATTGGTCCTGCACTAAAACAGCACAATGGTCCCTCAGTAGT
Organism: Yasuhikotakia modesta; assembly: GCA_036877545.1. Taxonomy (NCBI): domain Eukaryota; kingdom Metazoa; phylum Chordata; class Actinopteri; order Cypriniformes; family Botiidae; genus Yasuhikotakia; species Yasuhikotakia modesta. Next base: position 40,745 of record JBAJNP010000476.1, read on the forward strand.
GGACACTAAACGCACACTGTTGGCCCAGCTGTCAGAGGCCTGTAGCTGCTGAGGTTGAGTGTGTAAAAGCTTGTCGCAGTCAAACACTAAACACAACCCAAAACCAGCTTGATTTATTGTGTCCCTGAGGCCACATAAATAAAACCATTAGATCTGAGGAGGACATAAAGGCCGTGTGCTGAAAGTCTGTGAAAGAAACAATTATTCTGAGTTACTGTGTTTTCCTATATTTATGCAAACACAATCCATGCAGGTGAAAGCAACATATTAAACACACACATCAAATCTGAGGTCCTTGTTTGTAAAAACACTATAAAAATACAGTAAATAAAGTTTTCTGCTGGGTTAGGTGTGGATTAGGGTAAGGTTATAACTAGCTGCGAATAAAAACAACAGAAGTCTGTTTAATGTCCCCATTTGGTGCCTAAAAAAGCTGGAAGCACAAGCATACAGCAGATTTTCACCCCCCCAAACACAGTGTGTCGCTGGCTGCTAAAATGCCTTTGCCATCTGGTATGAGTGACAGACCAAGACCACCAGCAGAATTCTGGGATTACACCATCAATACAAAAGTGACGTAATTAAGGAAACCTAAAAATAGTGTGTGTGTGTGTAAATAGCCGCATCTGTGCACTCACTGTTTCTAATATACTGTAGCACCAAACACACTCCTGAACTGTATATACAGTATATCAAACATTACTGTACATCTAAAAAATGCAATGTATATTATGACATCATAAGATTGAATAAAATGCACCTTTGACACAAGGCCTGTGCTTCTTTCATAGTGTTCCCTGCTGTCAAGATATCTTCCGGGTCAAAGGTCATCATGGCCTGCATCTCCAGTATGGTGGCGTACGTGAGCGCGTGGTACATGCTGTCTTTACTCCTGCCACAGAACACAAAGAAAGACGCATTCGATCTAAATGTAGATCTTGGACACCAGAGAAGATGCAGTGACTGTAGAAAAACGTGTTTTTGTCTCTGAACCATTTATTTGCACAAAACAGACACGAATGAAACGTGAAAAAGCAGGAGAGCCATACAGCACACAGCCTGACACTGTAAAATATTTTCATGTATGTTCCGTTTAATTGTCATCCACTTACAGCTGCAGCTTGTAACTTTGATAACTCTTAAATCAGCAATTAAACTTTTTTAAAGTTTTGATTTCGGTCTTTTGTCTCATCTGATCGTTCAGGAACAGACAGAATGTGACACTACTGGTTTAACATTCCTGGTGTAAGAGTCTAGTTAGGCAGGTTTACAGCTACAAATAGACTAATGTTGGTGTGACCTGCGCACAAGAATGTGACACATTTGTTTGTGTTACACCTTTGTGTTATTTTACGGCCTCAAATAAAGAAATAGATTCCATCGTTTGTGTTAAACTAGGTAACTAAACTGTTTTAACCCATCCCTACACAATGCATACCAAAAGCATACCACACAAACGTGCAAATCAACATTTTTACATGTATCTGCTTTGTCATGAAACAGAATCACTTTATAATCTTCACTCTTGAATGCATTTAATGCTTTATAAAGTTTCAAAATGAGGCAGAATTGTTATTGAATTTGGCTAACTGGAAATTCATTAAAGCTGTAATCTGTAACTTTTGACGTCTCTATCGCCATCTCTCTCTGAAACATGGAATTGCAGGTTTTTTCTTTATGCATGTTCGATTCAAATGAAGACAGATAATAAGCCAACAATTCAATAAACCATTATTATGAACTTAACATTACAAATTGTGATGAGAGTAATGACACCATTTTGAACACTGCTCTGCTCAATAAGTGTTTTTTGTGTATTTGTAACCCAAAACCAAAATGTACCGCAGCTTTAAATGACGTTCTTATGTGTGACTTCCTAACAAATGTTTACTATCCCTTTAAGAGAGTTGAGAGAGCTAAAAAACGAATGATGACATCTCAGCAATCGGTCTTATAGCAACCAGCTAAATCCAGTCCCTCAAATGAACAGCAGACAGTGAAATAAATTGCCACTGTTTACACTTTTGTTGTTTTTAAAGAGAATTATTTCCACAAACTCCTGACCAACACATAATCTGTCATTTAAGATCAAGCTGAGGAGACACTGAGATCTTCTGCTCAGATCTGATTATAAACCTGTTCAGACACGGAGTCAAACATTTTTCTCTTTCTCAATTTCGCTCTCTCGTTCTCTTCATCTGTTTGTAACTTCCTCCTCAGCACACGTGTGTCTCTCATCGGCTCTACGCCTGCAGCGGCCGAGCCCTGCTGGCTGGAATGGGGTGGGTCGCGGATAAAACAAACCCATTAGGTAAATCACAAAACTGTGACATCACATCGCACAAGTTTAAACAGTGAGCAGGTTCAGTGGTGAGGAGCTAGTGTGTTTGTTTTTTAACTCCTTTTCTTTTTAGCTGTCTTTGCTCATGTTTTGCTCTCATCAGAATATCAGAATCATTGAATATATTAAGGGGTCTATCAGGACAAATGTTGGGATGAATAATGATGTACTTTATAATTGACAGACACAAACCTAGATGGAAATGGGAGACGATGTAAGACGCAGCACACATATGAAAACAGGGTGTGGTGTGAAAACTGGAAAAGCTGCGGAGATGAATCTCCAGAGAGCCGGACTAATTCATCAGTTCAGTTTGAGGTTACGTGAAATTTGGGCGAGAAACACCCATTTAATGATGGGTTGTGGATAAGGTGACACTCACCTCAGGACAATGGGACAAAATGTTACAAGTAAATTATGATTATGCAACAAACTTGAATACAATTTATTAACAGACAACAAAATGCCCCCATTAACAAGAAAAAAAAGTTCATTATTTGCTCACATCTTGTGTCAATCCAAACCTGTATGATTTTTTATGTCTGTGGAACACAAAAGAAGATATTTTGAGAAACCTCTCGGTGGTTTTATGTCCACACAATGAAAGTCAATAGGTGCCACTATTGTTTGGTTACCAGCCTACCTTAAAATATGCCTTTGTGTCACACAGTCATACAGGTTTTTGACTGAGGGTGAGTAAATAATGGAGAAAGGTTGATTTTTAGTGAACTTCCCTGTCAAGTGAGCTGCACCTACATGCCACCTATATAGGCAACGAACTTCTAAGGCAGCATCCAAACCAAACCAGCACAGGACTAAAATAGCACTTCTTAAATGAAGCACATCAGAATCTTGTGCTTTTCTATCAGTCAAAATTGAGTTCTTGGTGGTTGCTAGGGTGTTGCTAGGTGGCTGCTCACGTTAATCTGCAGATTAAGAAACACAAATGCGGTCGTACCTGCTCTTAAGTCGGGTCAGGGACTCATCAAACTCATTTTGCAGGAAGAGGTCCAGCGCTGTCATGCAGTCCTGCAGAGCCACAGACAGGTCCGATTTCTCAGACCTAACAAACAGAGAAGAGAGTGAAAAAAATTAAAGGAGAGAGAAAGGTAAAAAGTAACTGTCTTAAAGAAACAGTTTATTAGTGGGGCACTAATAAAAATTGTCATTCTAGACACACATAATAAAATGTTAGCACTACTGATTGTGTATCTGCTACAGTTGTACTCTGGGGCAACACAACAGCTTGCCCAGCTAAGAGGGACAGCTATCAAAAAGTTAATGGGCTAACGTTAGCACAATATTTCCAACATGTTGTTATGCTAACCTTACTGCTAGAATATTTTTGATAACACTGAGGGAACTTTTACAGAACGTTTGCCAGCGTTTTGGGAATGTTTCCTGTTAGCTGGGTGTGAAGTGGCCCCGGGGACTTGTGATCAGGTGTGTTATGTCTGGACGGAGGAAGCTTGTGCTCACGCAGCTGGTCTTTCAGAGCATCTGCAGAAAATCTCACACTACCTCCACACAGTCTGTCTCACGTGAGTGTGAAGTCACAACTCTCTGCTGCACAGAAACCCCCAGAGCCCCTAAATTTAGATCAGGGAAGTTTAGAACATTTTTATGTAATGGAGAACCCAGCCAGGAATGTTTCCCAAACATTTCCGTAAAGTAACAAAACGTTGCCAAAAACAAAAGTTGACAAAAATGTATTTGAAAACATGTATAAACGTTAACGTTTGGTTATAAGAATGTCAATTCTGTAGTGTTTTTAAAACATTCCACTAACTACTATTAAAGAATAACATATATTAAAACATTTTGCTAACATTACTGCAGGAATGTCCATTAATTACTATGAGCAAAATGTTAGAAATGTTAGCCAATGTTCTACAAATGTTCCCTGTTAGCTGGGATGAACATGATCGAAGCCCATTGTATGAGGAACACGTTCTTTACATTACAACACTGTTTAAATTCATTTCTAAATTGAGCTCAAATTTGTAAAGGCCTCTGCCTATCCCTACTGAGACCTAATCTAATAACATCCAGTAAGCGCTTACATACATTTCTTCCTTTAAAGAACCTAAAAACAACCATTCATAAACGTCTCTCAAATGAACTGGGAATTTTTTGAGACAATGACATTGGCTTTTCTCTGCTGAGACCAATCAAATCATTAGGGGTGACTAATCGAGCGCCACGTGTTCGCAAACAACAGCAAGCGTTCATTATGTCTGGATCGCCTGGGCCAATAGCAACACGTCTGGCGTCTCAGGCTACTGTCAGACCTGCGGAACGAGAGATCTGATTGGCTGTTTGATCTCTCCACCTTCTCGTCTGGGTAATGACTGGCAGATGACATTCATGTTGTCTTCCGTTGCTAACAAGTAAGACTTCATGTTCAAACAACATAATCATGTCATGGGTGTGAAAAATGAACAAAAATAAGTTACTGAAATGAGCACAAGACACATCAATGTTTAAAACAATCCCCTTACCCTGATTTACAACAGTAACTTAAACTGTCGGGTCAGACATCCTCATAAAGTATGAAAATAAGCTGTAATTTTGTGTTTCAAACAGAGATGGCGACAGAGAAACACAAATTGCAGTTTCAAAATCTCATTTAAAGCTCAAAAAACTTAGTTAGTTAGTCTGGAGTCTCTATTTGCTCCCAATTTCATCACACTGATGCTGGGAATAAAATTTGGTTTGTTAGACTTCGGTTTAGCCCACCAACCCCCAAACAAAACAACTCAGATGCAAAACTAAACTGCAGTCGGTTCCAATCAGACTGATGCATCTGTCCCTTCACAGGGAGAAAACGAGAGATTTTCCTCCCAGATATCTGATATCACAGTTCACCATTTAAGCGAATGAAATGTGGTGCAGGCTACGCTACATCGAGTTTGGCTAGCACAAGGAAGTGGTCTGAGGTACGGCGCAGGTAAATGAATCTTTGCTCCCTCAGGACCATCTGCCCAGCGCTCAGCAAACTGATTGTGCCGATGCTAAGCGATACTGAAAAGCTGACGTGAAGTACTGAAACTCATCGACAGAATAATCCAAACAAACATCATGCGTGTACGTTTACAGTGCTAAGAAATCCGGCCCTTAACGCTCCTTAACGCAAATGAATTCTACTCAACACAAAAAGCTCTGAAAGCAAGGACATCCGAAACAATTAGCTAGCTAATGTTTCCAAAACCGTCCCTGTTTTTCTGGTTATGCAGCTTAAAATAACTCCCCTTCACGGTGTTTCTGTTCAGAAACACACATCCCTGTTAAAACACACGTTCACACAGAATAACAGGCTGTGCTGCGTTCGTTCTTACCCATTTGACAGAGTTTCTGCCTCTCCTGACATTTTCATCTGGAGTGGTGTGATCGAAGAGTGCGGTAAAGCGAGGGAGAGAGATAATGGAGAAATAAAAAGGAGAGAGAACGGATGCAGAGTAATTTACAGTGTTTGAGATCAGGCCTTGCTGACTGCTGACAGCAGAAGAGCAGCTTCACTCTGGCTACAGCACACACACACACACACACACACACACACACACACACTCTCTGTGAGCTGCAGAGAGGACAGCAAAGCTTAATAAAATTAGGATGACTATCACACTGAGAAAAAGTCCAAGTTCTGATTAACAATCTCGCTGTCTGCCTGCCTTCCAGCAAAACACACACACACACAGAACACACACACATACAAAAAACACACACATACAGAACACACACACTCACAACTCGCCACCTCAACCTCCTCCTCTTTCCTGCATCGCCCTCATGCTATACACTCCATCCTGGGCTCTGATTGGTCAATGAAGCAAAGGGGCGGTACCATTCCTTTTAGAACCCACCCCAAATGATAGAGATGTATGTAGTCAGAGGACAACCTCAATTTATTATTCAAAAACACAAGACACAACGGCAGGCCTGTAAATCAGTGCCGGAGAGAGAGATCACGGGATACAGAGGACTGCAGAATCAGCACAACAAAACAGCCTGAGAGACAGAGAGAGAGACAGAGAGAGAGGGGGGGGGGAGGTTAGAGGGAGAAATAATGAATGAGTATGAAAGATATAGTCTAAGATAAGCCTGTATAATATTTTTACTTCTCACGCACTCATTTAAAATCAAATGTTCATTCATGCACACATTCACTCCCTCTCTCTCTCTCATACACACACACTAAATCTTTCAGCACAAACACTGAATATGAAAAACTGATGTGAGCTACAGCAATTTCTGTTCCTGACACGCCGTCCACAAAGCAAACACTGTGAGAATATAAATCAATATAAGCCTGAGATCATTAACTTTAATTTCTGCTCTGATAAACCTGAGGCTGCTACACTATATTAAATGAATCCTGGTTTTACCTTCTTTACCTCCATCACACATTAGAAGCAATTACAGAAATGCCTTCATAATAAATAACAATATTTATTATGTTAATAATAGCGTTTTTGATATGTAGATATGATTTTAAAGAAATGTTCCTCTAATGCTACTGCAAGAATATTTTTGCCAACTTTGAGAGAACTTTCAGAGAATGCTAACCAACGTTCTGAGAATGTTCCCTGTCCGTTGAGTATATGAACGCAAGCACCTGTTGACTGTAAAATAAGCGGATTATACCTAGAATTATATTAGAATTAAATTTTAAATAACACATTTAGCAGAAACCGGCTCTTTACAAGAACAATTACATTCCTATACTGAGGTGATTTGTGAGACACTAAGACCTCCGGTAAACCTCAATAAATAATCAGTGCTAATACAAAGTTTGCCACCCTTAAGAGAAAACAACTGCCGCAGGGCATTGTGGGAAGTAACATGATATCATCGTCTTCTTTTCCTGTGAGCTGCACCAGTTTGGCTTATCAGCAGATCTGTATTCATGCTCAGTTATGCAGTAACACTCAAGACTAGATCATTTTCTATGCAGAACACGACCACAGCAGCAAAGAGCACAGGGAGGTCTGAGGAGGACATGAGGAGGTGGGATCGTACCCATAGTCAGTGATGATGGGGTCCGGCCCGTCTCCCTCTATGACCGGGGACCTAAAAAAAGAGGAAACAGAAGTTCTGTAACGGTTATCAGCAGAAACCGTCTCACGTTTCAGTGTGGGACAGACACGCAACTGATCTGCGATCAGAATAGAGCGTCTCATTCCCAGCATAACTGGTGTCAGAGACGACCTTTATATTTCTGTGCAAACATACAGGTAAGACGTGTTATAAAATCACAGGCAAACTTACTCTAACAGAGAGGTGGGGCTCACCAAATCCTCTTCAGCCGTGACCGATTCCCTACAGAAGATCAAAACATGTGAACTAAACCTCATCTTTTATTCTTTCCGATGGACATCATTTCCTAAACACAGATTACATTATGCAACATTATACATTACGCAAAACATATAATTTAAGCATCTCATAATTTAGTCATTTAGTTAGTCTGCAGCTACTTAAAGACAGTGAATAAACTTACTTTAAAACACAATATTTTCTGTTTTGCAAACACAATAAACACAGAAATCTGTACTGTCATAAACTAATAAACGGTGTTAAGCATTAACACGCGCACTCGTGACGTTGGGACAAACTTGTGTCGTCCAATCAGTGAGCGCCAAATCTCATGACGTCACCGCCGTATTGTTGAAGTGTTGACGTTCATGCTTTTACATAAACTACGTCACTTGCCGTATTGTTGTGGTCGACATCACTTTACCAAGATAAAAAACAACATTGTATAGCTGTTATGATACAGAGAACTTAGAAAAAGACAAAGATTTCACTCTTACTTCTGAACTTTTTTTTAATAGTTGGATGTCATTACGTGGTTTTAATAGCTTCCTAAATGACAACCATTGCAAGTATAATTAAACCGTATATTATTATTATTAATATTATTATTAATATTATTATTGATGACAACTTTAAAACTGTTTATCAACAAACGCTAAATCACTGCAAGAGAAAGTCCCATTACTACACAGACGTATTGAAAGCTTGTTTTAATGACAATATGTTTATTAAACCTTAAACTAAAAGGCCACATTTCTAAAATGCACATAACAGTGAAGGTTTAAACTGAATTTACTGCCTTAAATTGCTATGAAATGCATTACACAACTTTCTATCTACATGAGACACGAACTATTAATTCAATGCATTTCACTCAAACCCTCCACCTGCTTCTCTGACCCAAACGCATGAGGAAAACAATCCCAACTTACTTGTTGTCGTCATTCTTCTTGTTGCGTCTCCAGAAACTCATCCCAGAAGGAAGAGGCAGATGATCCAGGACGTGATGGACGGACGCTACCTCTCCTCACCTGTCTCAGGTGATCACTGAACTTATGTTTCAGAAAGACTGGACGCTTTCTGACCTGCTTCTTTCCGACATGTGATGTGAGACAGGGAGGCGTTTTTTGGGAGAAACCCATTCTCACAATAAAGGGATCCATTGGATCGCAGGAATGCAGCGCGGCGACTTCCCCCGGTCTTAAAGCCCGCCGCGTAAACGGCCATAAATGAAATTAAAACTACACGTGGTCGCACATTTTCTGACACAAGTCATTTTTGGGCACGTTGTGTTGTTTCTTCAGGATCAAGTGCAAACATTGTCAGTCGTTTTGAAGTTTTTAAACGAAATAACTAAGTTATGTTAATGTTTTTCACATTAATCTAATAAAACGTTTGGTAATTTCATCTCTATTTCTGTAGCTGAATCCCTCCACATTCCCACAATGCACCACAAACAGGAAGCTTTTAAAAGTTCATTAGTTAGTTATAACATATAATGTTTGGTACATTATATGTATCCGGATCATAAGCAAAGACGCCACAGGAATCACCACCGTATTAATAGTTTAATATTTATTTTTGTTCATTTAATTACATGTTACTCAACATATTTAAACAATGGCCTCCGATAAAGGGAAGTTAAAAAAATAAAATACAATTAGCCTGTTCTTAAAAGGCAGTCAGTGGCCAACATATATAAGTGGTTATCTTTCAGAGGCACACATAGCATATACATACATACATACATGATCAACAACAGAGCGTAATAAACATGAATCAAGCAGCAGCGATAAACAAAATAACAGTGGGGTTGAAATGAGGAGTGTGGCTGGTGTTTTGTAATGCTATATTTCTGTCTAAATGACATTTCTGCTTCAAATCTTAACCTTTTTAATGACTTCGCTTTAACCTGTGCCACATATCGACGTTAAAAGGCAACACTGAAAACATTTGACAAAGCATTCTTTAAAAAACAGCCCTACAACCTTTTCCACAACCTGTAGTCAAACGCTTTAATATATAAAGTCTGTGTGAAAGGACGCTTTCACAAAGCAAATCTATTGTACAAACAGGGAACAGAAACCAGCCTTAGCCAATGTAGACTCCAGAGCTCAGACAATGCCGACCAGACAGTACAGAGAGCAGGTACTCGGCTTACAGGGAAATGGGTCGTGTTTCTGTGAATCCCCCTACTGGTGGAACTACATACAGACAACTGAAATGGTCACAACATGCTGCGAATTATTTGACAATGACACGGATCAGGAATCTCAATACTAACTTCTGTGCCCAAAACTGTGGCCCCCGGTGGCGTTTAAAATGACACTAAAAGGAAAACTGGGACATTTAGGGTTGGAACTATAAACAACACCAAATGTTACTGGATTCCTAAGTTTTTTCTCTTTCCTTGCTTAAAAGTCACGACAAGGTGGAGCAATTAGGCACTTTATAAACACACACAGCCTGCTTAGATGTGGCTCAAGTTGTGTATAACGTTAATGTTTACGTTCTGGAGCTCAAATGATAAGAGTTGCTCCTCTTTCTGTGCCAGAATATTTTTAAAGAATTTTTAACAACAGGAGACAAAGGGACATTTTCTTCCTCCTACAAGAAGCACGAAGCAAACTGCCTATATTTCGTATTTTACTAAGACATCGATAAAACAGAATATGATTTAGGATATGAATTCACTGTAGTACAAGATTACTGGCAAACAATTTACACATATGTACATTTTAATTATTTATAACAGCTATTAACGAATCTGAATTTTTTAAAGTGATTCTTTTAGTAGTTTGTCAAGATTTTGATTCTTCAAAAGGTCAAAGATGGATTAAAGTATAAACGTTGCGCTTGAGGAAAACATGGATCACACATACAGTCAATAGGTGAGTAAAAATTCAATTCCAGTAGAGGTTTATGGAATAGGATGGAACACAGAACCAATGCCTCATTTACAGCTGAAATTTCACTCAACAGGTTGTAGATTTGAGGCCTGGTGGCTTGTGGGATATGATTCTGAGTGGACAGACATGCCCAGAATAAATCTCTCACGTCAGAAAACTACTGCTGAACCTTTTAAAAGTGGATGAAGCTGCCTGGTTTGGTTGCTTGTAAACGTTGAACAAACGTGTTAATAGTACTCAAAAGTGATCAAGATCACAGCTAATATCTCGTAGCACATTTCACAGATGAACTAAACACATTCACTGCATTGCATTTCTAAACCTACTTCGAATAGATGGGCATCAATTTGCTCAAACACTTGAAATTGGACAAAAGTTGTGAAACAGATCTGCACTTATGGGTGTTTCAAGTTGGGTTAAAGAGACTCTAGATCTGAGGTGATTTAAAACATGGGGAGAGTCACACCAGAGGTTTCAAGCCAAGAAGGCTGCGATTAGTCTGTTACCTTCTCATCCATCTTCACTCCGCCTTCATACACTTTCCCAGCCAATCAGGAACCAGGAGAACCCAAAGGACATACTGAGGAAGTTGGACTTCAAGTGGATTAAGATGAAGGTGGAACCAAGGGTTTTGCTAATAAATGTGGTTATGATCTTTGCTCCTCTCCTCAGTGTGACCGGGTGGCGCCGGCGCCGTGTCCAGTTCAGGTCAAGACAGCTCGGACTTACTGAGCGCTATCGCCAGCTCCAGATCTTCCTGCTCCTGTTGGGTCAGACGAGCCACTCGTTCTCTCTCCTCTCTCTCACTCTCCCGTTTGGCCCACTCTATCATGTCCTCCTCTGTGGGGTACTGCTCCACACACAAACAGACATCAGAACCCCGTCAGAAGTCCGGTCGATTTACACTGACAGTTCTGAGTGCTATCACATCTAACAATCTGAGATGACAGTTGAAGAGGCATGCAGTCATTAGAGAGAGCGTTAAATCTGTTCCTACCGTGGCAGCTTTCAAGGTAGGGTGGGCAACTTCAGAGAGGCTAGCAACCTAACCTAAATTCTGGAGTGCTCTCCAAACCCCATGCATATGTTTGACAGACAAGTAAGACATCATATTCAATCATTGCATTCGGTCTGAATGCAGTGATTGGACAGTGCTGCACTTTTCATAGAAGATACATAAATGCATTTAGACCTGAGAATTTGTTTGGTTAAAAATGAGACCTGCACTGTTTGTTTGTTAGCCTGTAATCTACAGTTAGCCGTACCAAACACCAGGACAGACTGCCCTGTTTCCCTGATTTAACCACTTCTGAAGGCCTGAACTTTCATTAACATCAATTAACCACTGATCTTCGTTTATGAAATCAGAATCTTTTCACAACATATTTTGTTGATCACAAAACAACAAATATTTGTGGGTGATATTTCTCTTTAAAAGAAATTATCTGACATACACATGTTGAGACAAGAATTGTTTTTAAGCCCAATATTCCTTACATGCAGACGTTTCACACAGATGTGGACAATCACGGATGGAGGGATGTTATAACACACAGCTGGTGAGCATTTTATAACACATAACACCACACAATACAAACTTAAGGTTAAATTTAAAGGAAAGAGTTTAAATTTATAAGAAAAGTATCACAGAAGTTTGTCATAATCCTAATTTATTTGCTTTATTATCTAATAAAGAAAAAGCACAGTGGAAAAATCTGAAAAGACAAACTCTTTAATTATAATTTATAAAAATAATACAAATAGGAGCCAAGCTGTAATACTGGCACCCTAGCTGATTATGTGGCATAAAAACAAAAACTCTGCAAAGAATTATGGGATGTAGGTGGAATGCCTTTGCAACCAGGAAGTGCTCAATCAATGGAAAAGGGTTACATGGGAAGGAGATGGCCAATGATTAGATTGTGCAGTGCAAGGTGAGTGAAGACAAACCAGTGAATGAAGTACAGAGAGGCAATGAACATGCAAGATGAAACTGAGACGCATCCAACGGTGAAGAACATGAAGAGAGATTCACGGTAGTAAACTGAGAACAGCCAATAGCAAGCAGCCCCGCCTCTCCTTCCACAGCCAGTGAGAACTTATGCGTGATGTTAGGAATATTGTGATGTCATAAATAGGTATATATTTTTTCTGCCACTGAACAACTATATACATTCTTCTGGTAAGTTAGTTAGGATAACTTCTTAACACTGGTCTGTTTTAGTAGAAGCAAAAGTCGTAGATAAATGTTTCCTTCAGCTGTGTAACAGTTACAAAGACAAACAATGAGAGCTAAATATAACTGTAACTTCACAGTCACAAGTCTCATGTCTCGGCTTATCAGAGGGACAGAATATACAGCAGAGAAATAATGGATGAGAGACGTTTCTTTCCAGTACAAAAACATGACAGGACGATTTGGCTGTGAGGGGACAAGAGGTCAAGGCTGCTGCTCGGCAGAGGTGAAAGGTCAGAGGTCACACTACTGGGGTTCAGGAGAGGGAGAGGAGCTCACTTTGTCAAAGCTGGCGAATCGGGCGGGGTCGCACGGGGCTTGGTGGGGCGAGGAAGGGGCGAATGGGTCTGGTACCGAGTCTTTAGCTGGGAGGGAGGAGAACTCTCCGGAACCCTGTGCCTTGGACAGGCCACGCCTCTGGAATGACTCGGACGATTCCGATCTGTGGATGTTGGACCGCTTACCTAAAGTAAACACACACAGAGACATGTAAGTTAATCTCAAACCTGAACAGAAATGCTTAACAACAATCACAAAGCAGAAACACAAAATGTTTGGACTCACCTGGGGGCGGAGGGGGCGGTCTGGTGGGCGTTCCTGTTTTGGGTGGTAATGCGGGGGGGACGTCCGTCTGCGTGTTCTCTTTAAAAATATTTATGTTTGTGCTCGAGTCAAACGGATCCCCATTAGACTGAAAGAGGAAGAAAAAGTGTCCGTCACACAGAAATCATGTATGTGATGGATTATACAGCTGAAAGATTTCTCTGTGCATTATAAACAAAACGTGTTGGTTTGATGTTGCGATTTATACCTTTGCTAAGCTGCTAAAATCAGCAAAACCTCCTACGAACGTCTCGTTGCCAAATACTGCGGCGAAAGGGTCTAAAAGAAAAACACACAAACAGTTCAGACCAGACGTCGCAATACTAAACACCAGACACTTTCTGAACGGTTGGAGAACAGTTAGCAAAACTGTTGGAATTAATCAAATAGCCAAGTACTTATTCTGCTACTAATCAACTAATAAATAAAACTCAAAGCTGACTAATTGATTTTGCTTTGCCTTGGATAAAAAAAAAGTGTCTGGGCATCTGAAAGAACAACAGTGATGACTATGAGTTTAGTTGACATTCGTTTGGATACGGGTCTTACTGATCCTACCTGGGTCTGAGTTTGCAGCCACTGTGGTTCCTCCCGGAGCAAACGGATCATTAACTGCTGCCGGGGCATCTCTCTGAGAAAAAAAAACTTTCAACGTTTAAGATCAAACAAAGATCAAGACAATCCCAAATCAGTTTCATGTTTCATGACAGTTCAAACTATAAAGAGCTGGAGTTTAGCTTTACAACACTCACTGCAGGAATCTCCGGCCCTCCAAACGGGTCGTGCTGTGTGCTGGCAGAGCTAAAGGGATCAGAGTCATCTATTTTAGATCCAAATGGATCAGCATCTGGGACGTTACTGCTGCTAGCGGAGAACGGGTCTGGTGCGACTGCATTGCTGGTCTTGGATGCGAACGGATCGGGCTCTTTTGGGCCTGTGGTGGTTCCAAACAGGTCAGAGGAACCAAAATGGTCTCCAGAGGGGAAACCACCTGAAGACTGTTTGAAGAAGTTGTCTGCTGCAAACGGGTCTGTGCCTTTAAACGGGTCAGCACCGAACGGATCTGGACAAAAGTAGATAGAGAGCCATTAAATAAACAAAAAACAGCTTACTGGAGTGTATTCAACACATTCCAGCTTAACTGTGTCGCTGTGGGTTCGAATCCCAGAAACACACACAAATACTCACCAGAAACTTCAACCTTTGAAAAAGGGTCATCAGTAAATGGGTCACCTGTAAAAAACAATGACTAATTACCTCAAACAAGAACAATCCCCAGAGCAACGAGGTTTAAAGTCTCACTCAAAGTCATAAAGTCATACTGAAATCGTTAATTTGCTTTAGGGTTGTTGAAAATGTTGTGTGTGTAGATCTTACTGTCTGTAAAAGGGTCAGACTGGAAGAAGTCAACGGCGGGCGGGTTGGTTGGTGGGACTGAAACTGGTTGGGCTGCTTCCTTCTTCTCTAGCTCCACAGTTTCAGCCTAGAGTTCACAAAACCCAAAGCCATTAGTACAAACTGCCATTAAATAAAAATATACAATCCAATCAACCACTACATTATCACACAGATGGATGAAGGAAGGAACTTTGCACGCACTTTGCTAACCTTTGGCGTGCTGGTGGCAGGTTGTTCTTCAATCTTCTCCTTCTCCTCATCCACCTCACCCTCTTGCTCTGGGTTTATTGTGGTTTCCTTGAGATAAAACCAAGACAACCATGAGAACTACTATTTTGTCAGCTGGTCATGTGACCTTCAAACAGGAAGTGATGTCTCACCATGTTCTCCTGAGGCCAGGCCACAGCAGCGGAGCTGAGAGTTGAGAAGGCACTGGAGTAAATGTCACTGTTATAAAGGTCAGCTTTGGGCTCCTGCTCCTTTGGGCTGGTGGACACCTCCTTCGCTTCTGGTCCGGGTTTCTCCTCGATGACTCTGAGCTCCTGAGGTTCATCTGAGGACGTCTGCTCCTCGTCGTCCTGGCTCTTGCTGTCCTTGGGTTTCTCTGGTGGAGATGGTGTGGACTGAGGCCACTGCAGTTGCTCGGGGTGTTCAGATGAGGGCGCTGTTCCGTTCACCAGCGCAGGCTCTTCCAGAACTTTCCAGGTGAGTCTGGCTGTCACTTCTCTCTCTTCTGCTTTGAGTTCGGTCAGCCTCTCCTGTTCCTAAAAAAAAAGTTGCCAACAACAAACACTTAGTTTATTTAAATTGGTGTCAACGTCTAGATCATCAAGACAGGCAGAAATAAAGTTACTGACTTGAGCAATCTGTGTGTGTGACTGTTTAACTGCGTCCTCCAGAGGGCAGAGTTGAGCACGAGCAGACTGGACTTTCTCTCCAAGGCAGCGGGTCTCGTCCTGTAGACGAAGAAGCTCTTCACGGGCTCTGGTCAGCTCCTCCTCGTAGTCTCCGATCCTCTGTTCCTGCTCACTGTTCTCCACCTGCAGTGTCTGGATCTGGAATCACAGAATTCCCATTTTGGGGAATAACAATGAATCCCATGGAAGTGAATTTATTATACAGTGAATTTAATTGCTTGAGTGAATTGCTTATTGAATTGGAAGTGAATTGCTTTTACACAATACTAAAATGTGATTTTGACACTGAAGAACATCTCAACACGGTTGTGATGGTGTGATTTTTTCATACCATTTGGCTCTCCTGGTTGCATTGTTGTTGTATAAGTGACAGCTGCTCCTCCAGTGAGCGTTTCTGCTCATCCAGCCTCTCTAGCTTCTCCTGCGCCTCCTGTCGCTCCGCCTGCAGGCGGCTCAGCTCCTCCGACCCCTTCTGCACCTCCTCCTGCAGGTCCTGAGACAGAGATACATACACATTAAAGGGCTTTTCATATACATTTTTTAAGCTATGACACCTGGAAACACTGTGGTGACGATCCAAAGTGGAAAGAAATGAGAGTCACATAAAAAAAAAACAATAAGTCAGATCACCAAGAAAAGAATCAATTCTCAAAGCACCAATCACAATCTACAGTGACGGCAGGAAGCAACTGTGTCATTTCCTGTGAATGCTTCAGCACCACGCGAATTCTGGGAGACTGTGAGGAAACTGTGTGCGTGTGCTAAAAATAACAGACCTACAGCAGCACAGCTGAGTAACTCTTCATGGTTAAGATGGAAACCTTCACACGTCGAATGCGCCAACGTCCTTTCAGCCAATCAGAGGCTGCGCGGGGAGTCAACGATGCTCGAAATAGAATCAATTCATCATCCGGTTTAAATACAGCAGAGATTTAAAACTAAAGCCACATTCTTCTTCTTTAATTATTCAGTGTCTGCAGCTGCCAGTTCTGAGACTTTCAAGGCTAATCTATTAAAAGCCTAAACAAATATTGATTACATTTATAATCTGTGAGAGGCCCTTGACACTGATGGTTTATCCCATTGATTTTCTTATTGTCTTATTTCTTATTATGTTTTACTTTCGTGCGAGAGATTGTTCATCAGGACTTAGAATTAACAAAGGTCCATTAAAATGGCCCATGAAGAGATTCGTTTAATTTAATAGACTTTTAAACTGATGATACTCATTAGCAATTAAATAATCTACAGATATGCAAATACATTTTTTTACATTTAAAGGAACGGTTCACCCAAAAATCTATTTTTCCATCATTTACTCACCCTCATGTCATTCCAAACCTGTAAGACTTTATTTCTTCTGTGGAACACAAAGGAAGATATTTTGAGAAATATCTCAGTGGTTTTAGGTGCCATTATTGTTTGATAAGTAACATACTTCAAAAAAATCTTCTTCTGTGTTCCTCAAAAGCCTTAAAGTCATTCATGAGGAAAAGAAAATAACAGTATTTTCATCTTTAAGTAAACTAGCTTATTAGGTAATAAAAATGCTAATGGCACAAACGCACAAAATGCACTAAATGCAGAAATTTGTCATGTAGTTTTTGTTAAATCATTAATTTAACCACAAGTGGCAGATATTTAGATCCAAAAATGCAAACACACAAAATCAGGAGGACAAGTGGCCTTGTGTAGTGATAGATGAGATAAACCCTAGAGACAAGAACCAGCTGTGCTGTCAATATATCTGTGCACAGATCTCTAATATCCACACACAAACACACAGGAATTACTTCCTGTCTATGTAAACACACCCACACACACATATAAACACATACACAGGAATCACTTCCTGTCTACACACACACACACACACACACACATAAACACACACACAGGAATCACTTCCTGTCTACACACACACACACACACACACACACACACACACACACACACACACACACACACACACTTTCCATTCCATTAGCTGCCCATCTGTCAATGCAACACCAGTGTTGGCAACATTCTACACTCTCTTAACACATAAGCATATTAACACAATAACCTGAACACAGAAATCATATTAACACAGCCTGTTGAGGAGAAGGAGGCTTTAGAAACCCGAAGATCTTCCCGTCCACAACCAGTCTCAGAATTCTGCACAGGAAATTGAATTATCACAGTGAGGGGTCCATAGAGAGAGAGAGGGAGAGGGCGAGAGAGAGAGAGGGCAAGAGAGACAGAGACAGTGAGAGAGAGAGAACAGTTCACCATGGAAATAAAAAACAGCAAATTTATGACACAGGATGACACTGTAGACAAAAAGACCTTGAACTTTTCAGCCCTGGAGATCTCAGATCAGTTCTCATGACTGCCCATCATCACACAGATAATATCAGAGCCGGTTCTGTTCCCTTTGTCCTGTCCTTTATCGATCCAATAACAAGAGCCAATAAATTCTAATATTCTGACGATAAGCGAATGGTTCCAAACCCTAGTGACTTTACTTCTGCGAAACCCGAGGAGAACATTTTGAATGTTTTCTATACGGTGAATAAAAATTGAAGCCGTCAGTCTTTGATATTCAGCTAAAATTATTCTGCCTCACAGAACAAAAACGTGTTTGTCACAACAAGTGACAATTCTTTAAAACCGACCTTTTAAAAGAAGTATTAAAAAATACACAGTATTTTCTTTACACTGCTAATATGTTCTATATTGTGCATTTTCAGCAATTTTTTCACAGGGTTATTTAAACACGTTAATGTCTTAGCATACATACAGCAGACGTCTGACTATATCGGACATGCTAGCGTCCTCATTCTTATATAAATAAAGTCATGGTCTTTCTCGTACCTGGACTTCACTGGTTCTCTGTCGTATAGTTTCCTCTTGTTCTTTGATGTCCTGTTCCACGGCGCTCTTCTCCCTGAAAGAGGACCAGCAGAGACAGGAGTGTTTAATGAGAGAGGCGACGGCAGACACAGACAGCCAGTCTCCAGGAGGCGGGTGAACATCGTCTCTCTCCAGAACCATCTCTGCTTCTGCTGCACAAGCTCCAGTGCGTGAGGAGGAACGGCGAGAGTCACCGTGTTTGAGTGTGTGTGTGAGCGTCAGAGCTGCACATGAGCAGAGGGGTTTATAAACGTCAGCAAGGGGAGGTGGGGGGCATAAATTAGAGGTTTTCGCTCATCGGGTCTGTGTCACTTTGAGGTCATGTGGATTAATTTTAGCAAATGAGTCTAGAATTTGTTTTATGGAGACGAGTGGTGCTTGCCTGTGCAAAACCCAAACCCAGGCAGTTACTAAGGCGATCTGAGTGGTTGCTAAGGCATTGCTAAACGTTCTGATTGGTTGCTAGGGTGTTGCTAGAGAGATACTGCTGTTTAGGAAGCAGGTCAAGGTGGCCCATCCTGAAAACTTAATAATGAACATAATAATGACGTAAAATCATGTTGCTAAATACAAGCTTATATCTTATCATCTCAGTCACAGAACGAAAAAAAAACACATTTTAGATATCTTGAACTACACAAAACAGAGAGAAACAAAGTAAATAGACCTGTTTCTTCAGTGTGGAATATCTCAAAGGTTAGAAGAAAAACAGAATAAGGTTTATAATAAATGCAGTTTAGTAACACAATGATGGGAAATTTAACTGGATTCCTCATAAACAGACCATTAAGCTCTGACTCAAGCGTTTTGCACATTCTGAATGTTCAGATGCAATTTTCCCATCAACAACAGGGAAACTCAGATGGACTCAACCAGGAGTCAAACACACACACTGAGTCAGAGACTCCCAGGAGAACAGAGAGAATTAGAGAGGCAAACAGCGATATAAATGTAAGATATAAATTTAGCAAAGGTTAAAATGGAGGTTTCTGATCACAATCTTGGCAACGGTCCTAAAACCAATCCTATATCCACCTAAATATCCCAGCATGCAACACGCAGCACAAAAACAACAACAGAGCCAGAATCTGAACAGTCTGTAATTGCTCCTCTTTTAGAAAGAGGGAGTGGCTTAATCTTACCTGTCACCTGAGGTGGCTCGTCGCTGTGGCGATTTAAGGCAATCCCAAACTGCCCGCATCATTTTAGCAGAAAATAACAGGCCATCGCGTCGAATCTTTGCGTTTTCTGTTCTTCCTGCCCATCTACTCTCTCCATTACAAACCGACCGATTATTTATTTCTCACTCTTTCACTTCACGTGAAAGAGGAAGCGAGACGTGCCAAAACAGCTGTGGACACCTAGCAACAGCACAGACGGTCACCTGTCAGCTGATAAAACTGTTAGCATGAACCAAGAGATGAAGGGAAACGAGAGATGGGAGTTTTTGTGCGAGAGCCCCTCCTCTCATCTGCGGGGTAATTCCTCCCATCGCAAGGACTGCAACCTCTGGAGACTCACTGTTTACAGGAAGTGATCTGAGCCAACCGTACACATGTAGCAATGAGACTCTTAATTTTTCTCATCTGTCACACAAAGACAAATTCACTAACTAGGCCTGGCACAGCAGAAATCTACGACTTGTTCACCAACCACAACTAACTCCCTTAAACGAAGTGCTATGTGTGCTGGCACAGCCAAGACATGCACATATAAAATATACACACATACATACATACACACATACATACACACATACTTGTTCATAAGAAGTTTGTCTAAACCCTGTTGTTGGTCATTTGGAGGTGATCTTCCACATTATGATGACACAGGCAATAAACACAACGTAAAATGTTGAATAAAGAACCATTCATGAGCTCAGGTTCATCTATCATGAGTTCAGAACAGATCTGAACACTCCGGCTGCTGCGGTTTCATAAAGCCTTGTGTGACAACCCCCCAGGAACTACTAAAATACATCAAATAACTACATTAAACACACACACACTAACAACTGTTTAAAACCAGGAAAATGAGAAGTTAAACTGTTTGTTATAAAGTGTTGTGTATAAATTGACAAAATTAGTTAGTACTGTCTCACGCCTGTTATGTCTTTAAGGAATTTAAACCGCTTTATATTCTTGTAATAACTTTCATGGCTTTAAAAGAAGGCACATGTGATTAGCGGATAAATCGTTGGCGTACCAGTTTAGAACTGAAACATCAGGTTCACTCTGGTTTCGCTTTCACACTAGTTTTACAGAGAAATCAGATCAGAAACTCACTTCTGAAGATCCATGATTTCATTGCTGAGGGAGTCCAACTCTTTAATGGCTGAGAAATCCGCAGCCTGAACGGATATTGCGCTGCTCTGCTTCGTAGCCGGATGGAGGCAACATGGAAAATTACAATAAATGTTATAAAAAGATGGCACTATTCAGTTTAACCCATTGAATATTCCACCTGTTGTGTTAGCCTATCAGAATTTATTAAACGTTACACCTTTCATGCTAACCAATCATAATTCATTGAACACCTCACCTGTCGCGCCAGCCTATCAGAAGGAGGGACCATTTCTGGAGTGAGCGTCTGGGGCGGTTCTACACCCATTGTGAGTTTCTGATTGATTAGATGGAGGGCCAATGCGAACTGTTCCTTCGTCAACTTTCCGTTGTCGCCGATATCGCAAAGTTCCCTATAGAGACATAACAGCACATGGAGCGGTTTCGCTGTAGCAAGAGATGGATCAAGTTCATGGAAAATTAAACCCTTTGTGGAAATTTAAAACCAAGGAGTGGCAAACGTACCAAATGCGTGCCAGTGTGGCGGATGGCAAACCTGTCTTCAGGAATATATCTCGCACCTCTGCACCCGACACCAGCCCATCCATGTCACTGTCTGTATTAGTGAACAACTCATCGTATTTGGCTTTATCTGCAGGAGAGACCACCCACTGTACACACACACACAAAGACACACACAAAGACACACACACAGACACACACACAGACACACACACAGACACACACACAGACACACACACAGACACACACACAGACACACACACAGACAGACACACAGACAGACACACAGACAGACACACAGACAGACACACAGACAGACACACAGACAGATACACAGACAGATACACAGACAGACAGACACGCACAGACATGATTAGTTGTGTAAAGGCTCAGGGACAAACAACACACACGTCAAGTTAACCCTTGAATTATCTACAGGCTGTTGACATTAGAGGAATGAAACTATGCAGCAGCTATTGCGAATGAAAGATCAACAGAACCTGTGGCGGTGTGGGTTTCGCTGGCAGCGTTTTAGAGCCAGAATGGGCGGAGCTTCTCTCTTTAGGTTGTGCGGGTGATGGTAGGAGGGGCAACGCAGGGGGTGGAGTTACTTTTTTCCTTTTTGATGGTGGAACCAGACTGGCAGGCAAAGACATGGGAACAGGTTCCCCCTCCAGGGCTCTGTATACTAAATACATGGCCTACAACACAAACAGTGACATTACTCAGATATAAATGCTAAACATTGCATACAAATTTTCAAACTAGTCTTTAGGTATAACGTTAACGTAGGGCAGACAGATTGAAAGATATTTCATTTCTTTAAAGCACTAACATTGTTGGGAACAGCTAAAATTAAAACAGATTCCAGAAATGAGAAGGTAAAAATGTTTTATCTGAGAAATATCTGCTTGGACAGAATGTAGGTGGTACAATAACACAGGAAGTCAAATGTCATTTATAGAAATAGCTTCACACAATGTATTTTACTGTTTATTTTTAACCTAGTTTCTACAGCGCTTGTGATAGACACAGAACGGTTCATAACTAGTCTTTAGTCAGACTGCTGAGGGAGGTGAAAGCTGTAAAGCTGAGGTTGAGGACAGATCAACATTAGAGATCTAGCACAACACTTCCAGACACACCATCAGGCCAGACTAGGCTTACATTCAACTGTAAAAAAACATGTGAACTCACCACAGCAAACTCATCTCTGTCCAGCATCCCATCTCTGTCAATGTCACTGAGTTCCCAAACCTGTCGCATGCATTCCCAAAGGAAAGATTAAATCAGTTCTGTTCATACGTGACGGTAACTTAAGACTTGTTTTGAAAGCCTTGTATTCTTTAAATTTTTTGTTTGTTTCATTGCTTTCCTTTAATGTTGGTCTCTGACTTTATACTGACACCTAGTGTGGATGCATAAGCATGTTTAATTATTGCTCAAGTTAATGGACTGAATCTTTAAAAATATTTATATGACAATATTTATCATTGCATTAGAAAACTAAACAGGAGGATTTCATAAGTGACAAACTAGCATTGTATTTTCCAAACAACCATGTGAGAAAAACAAATTTTGTAACTATTAAAAGCAGTTACAGTCTTTTCAGTTTGATAGATCACAACACTTTATTGCCAAATAAACTCAAGAGCGCAGCCTGGTGGCTACAGCGAAACACGCACCTTTGTAAAAGAGATGAAGTATTCGGTGAATCTGTTAAAGATAACATTTTAATGCCACCCTGCTCCTCTTACCCTGCCGAGAACGTCCACGGGGAGTTTGGAGTTAAGAAGCACCGGTTTGACCTTATCCCCTGTAAGCATGCCACCCACCGGAGAGAGGCTGTCAAAGATGGCGTCATATTTCAGCTTCTCCTCTTGCTACACACACAGAACACAAACACACACAACACACAGAACACAAACACACACAAGAGCAACTGGTACATTAAACTGCAAAATAGTTTTCACAAGTAATTTGTTGTGTTGTCTTAAGGGTCAAAAATGCATCATCACCATTTTAAAACAGAGACATTTACAGAGTTTGTGGTGAATTATGTGGTTGTTTCTTAATGCAAAATAGATTTAAGGATTGAAATTAAATGTAACTGCTTATTTTAGAGGTTAGCACAATAAAAATAGCACAATTAAAATACAGACCACACAAGGGTTAAATTCTAAAACACACAAATCTGTTGGTTATATCTGACCTTGACTACCCATGGACTGTCAATGGGCACGGGTCCAAACTGTAGAGGACTGCTGGTGTCATGCTGGACAGGAAACAGAAGAACAGTCAATCATTCGCAAATGACACAAAGCTGTTTTTGCAACGCAAGCAAATAAAATGACAGAGTCGGCTGTTTTCAGTCATTATTAATTACTCCCAGGTCCTTCCTGACATTTGGAAATAGGAAATGGGTTTATAGGATGTAGGAAATGGGATGCAGTTTTCCTGGTATGATGAACAGGAAGGAAGTTCTGACTCACAAACTTTGGGGGAGGGACGGCAGCATTAAGACTTTTAAGAGACACTTCAAATCCATTCTGGGCACAAGCCACCAAACGAAGGGCTATAAAAAATTGCTGAGAGCAGACAAACAAACATTGTTCGGTTATGTTGTGCAAATAAAAATGCTGTAATATTAGGGTTGTGTTTAAAGAACAAATACCTGCTTGTTAAGCGAGCCTTTGCGTTCTGAATCTGCTAAGTCCCATATCTGTGGATGAAACAACAAGATTAGGCTTGTTTAGAGTGTGATTTGCATGCTAGCATACTATTGTTATAACATCTGCAGCACACGGTGCAGTGGGTGAAGTATGCAAATGTCATGTAACAAGTTTAGCATATTACTGTTATAATTGCTCTGTTATAGATATAATTAAAAAAAAGAAAGTACCCAAAAATAACATTTAATTTCAAACACAACTGTAGTTGCAAAATAAAATCACAAATTTCAGGATTCTAGCTACATATAATACAACAAATTGTAGAAAATCACTTCAGGGAAGCAATTAAAACTTCCTTTTTTAAATCACCTTGATTTTTCCAGTACTTGTCAATCAATAGAATGATTTTCATTTGCCACCCTGCTGTAATGGAGACATGTGCTATAACTGATGTTACCTTGCCAAGCACCAGATCTGCAAGGCCAGATCTCTTTAAAAATAAGGCGGCATCACCAGCAGCAACACGTCCGCTGTTGGACGGGTCCACCTGCAAGAAAACAATGCAGACAGTAAAATAAATAAATACAACGTGTTTGAAACTTTATTTTCATTGTTATTTCTTAAGAACATGTATTTCGTAGCAACAAACTCCAGAACAAAAACCATGATGGCTTATTTAACCAGGCTAACAAATATTACACAATTACAAGCAAGGAATTTATTTAAATACGGACTGTATTTACAAGGTGTTTAAATCCATGTGAAAAGAATTCATGTGAAGCAGGTAATTTCTGCTCTATAAACGCCAACGAACGTAAACTGTGAAAACTTCCCATCTGCTGTTGCTCGACCAATCAAATTGTCCCACCGTAACTCACGCCATTGTCTGAATGCTCAAACAAACAGAGCAACGTTTTATTAGCGCCACAGTGCTATGCTGGGAAAATCCACAACTGGCTTGTTTATAATTGTCCCACTATTCACAGATATGAGACAGTATTTTAACAGAGAACTGTTTATTAAAAAACAAGTAATTCACACAGTTTTACATGGAGCTCATCACAGGAAAAGAGGCCAGAAAAATGACTTTACACCACATGCCAGTTCTAACAGACTGATTCACTCACCGTCCTGTTCTGTTTGCAAAAGTCATCACTAATTCATAAAGGCATCCACTTACCGACCGACACTTAGAAGCCTTCAAGTGCTTTCAGCTTCAACTGACAGTGTGGTAAGGTCTTTATTTCTCGGCGTTTTATTGAATATAATGACAAACGGAGACACGGATGAAGCTGATTGGACACTTACCTGTCGATAGTATTTCTCATAGACAGGATTCCCACTTGAGAGCTGCAATCAAACGAAAGAAAACCGGTTATGAAGGTCAAAGGATCACATGAATAAAATCTTTAATCGTGAGGTGAACAAGACGTTCGAACTCAGCGTCTGATTCGGTCGGTCTAAAAAGTGTTAAAAACATCTGGCAACCAGGTGAAAATTCACTTAATGGGAACGTAAAAATAAACAGCTCACGCTGAATTCAAATACACACACCTTTGTATTATATAAAAAGATTATATTGTCACACTTGGACGTCTGTCTTAAACACAGCTTTCAGTCTTACGTCATTTCTGCTGTATACAACACAAACAAGCCGTTCCCACGTCATGATTTACACGGCAGAGAAAATTAAGGCACATCTGCGTAGCTGACTGCAAATCCTGAACACCGAGTTTAGTAATCCCAGCAAACTAACATACAACATATGAACAGATCAAGTGAAACAAGAAGCTTTACAAAAACTGCTGCTCTATCGCCATCCCTGTTTAAAACATCAAATTGCAAGTTACTTGCGATGTTTAATGTATAAACTACTACTCAACTAATCATTTTTGCTCATTTTTAGGAAAGCAAGATATTTCAACAGAAAAACCACCATCCACTATGTTAACAAAAAGTTGTTTTAGATTTAAACCAGCGTTAATAACATATAAGCATCAACTTGCTTTCTTGGCCACGTTACACAAACTCCTGCCAGATCGCAGCTGCTTTCTGGTTGTAGTTCAACAGCTCTCTCATCAGGAGGTTTCTGGTGCATGCTAATGTGATGCTGGCAGACAATATTTAGCCGAGTGCCACCAAACAATTTCTTACCCTGGCGAGAAACGGGTTCGAGTTTTTGTTGCACTTAGAAAAGAACGAAAACAACTTCAGCCTGTTCTGATACCACCTCATTTCCTAAGATATTCTGCCATGTTCCCCTGCAAAGCGAGGCATTGGTGAGCCACATTTAAACACACCATCAACTGAATAAACAAAATACAGCTCCAGCTCTATTTGATACTTAAAAACTTTCTTAAAATGTCCGTTTTAAACCCTGCAGATCTGGTTTATTTGTTCATAATGTATTACAATAGTATTTAATGTCAGACTCAACTCTGTATTGTTAAGACCTGTTTTATTCAACCAAAAATAACAGCTAAAGTCACTTGATTTACAAAGGTGGTTTATTTTCCATGCGTGTAGATCAACGGGAACAGATGAACAGAGATCAACCTACACGTGAACATCTCTGTATTGAAATAAAGTCATGCATATTTCATGCATGCCTCCAACACACATCACTTACAAACAACATGTGGTCTACGCATCAATCTTTGCCATTACAGTGCAGTGCTTTTCTTCTAACAATAAAAAGATGACATGCAAAATAACATTTCAGACCATCAACCTAATCGATACATGAACCCCTGGGGACTTTTGAGCATGTAATGGTGTCTGAATACAAGAATACATATTATTATTAATATGCAAAGCCCAGCACAGGAAATAAAAGCAATGGTCTGACGTTTCGGCCCCTGATTGGTTGATTTTTATGCGTTGCTTTAATGTTTATTTGTGTTTATTTTTAGGTTTTGGAGGCTGGTGAGGTTGGTGAGCTTAGCTGGTGTCAGTTGTGCTACAGCTAACTGGCTAATGCAGACAACAACTATAATGTACAGCAGATGATACAAGTGTATAGATATAACATACATGTGATTGAAATGACATTACAAACACCAACAGAAAACAACATTTAGTTCCCATTTAATAACAAAGTCGCTAACAATAAATAACTTCCTGCTGTTTTAGAAACTGGGTTCATTTTGTTTCACTCGTACAAAAGCACGTCCCTGTTTCCACCAGATGTAAGTTAAAGACCCACAAAATAACACAGAAATCGCTATAACAGAGTTCGTATCTATTGCATTTATCCGACCCAACAAATGCGCGCCTCGCGGGCGCTTTAACGCGTTTATAGCCGCGACACGTAACAACACGAGGCGATATAAACGCGTGCATCCACTTTATGTGTTTTTCACGACATGCACGACCGTGAAAACGAAATAAACTTTTGTCCACCCAAGTTCAGCGCTGACATGCGAAGCTACGCCCTTATGCGAGACTGAAACTTTTCTCTGCCCGAGCAAAGGGCCGAAAACAAGTTTAAACCTCCGCGAACGACCCCCGATCGACTTACAACGCGACACTGAAACTGAACGCATCTAGCCGGCGACTGAAAGTGGCTAATAACGTGTTATGTTTGGGTAGAAAAGGAGCAATACCTGAGTCAGGGAGACACTGGCAGCCATAGTGTTTCTGTTCCCACTAGTTCATCCTGCGTTGCGATAGGCAATATAGGGATGCTGCAAAACCTGGAACTGGAGCAGCTTGTGAAGCCACCTACGGATAGTAATGCTGCAAAACCTGGAACTGGAGTTCTCAGTGGATGCGGACGCGTGAACACGTCCATGAAAACTGTATCTGCATCTGTTCTTTACTTCTGTACGTCTGTGGAAGTTTCACTAAACGTGTGTATTTTTCCAGGGAGTCCAGGAAGTGAATTTTATCCAGACAATAGACTCCAAATGATATGCAATGACATGCATAATTTCTTTCAGTATTTATAGTTTGAAAAGTATATAATATGTTTCCAAGTCTACAAGTAGGGTTAACTGGGCTATGCTAACCGGTCATACCTGGTTAACAACACTGCCAATTTGGAGAAGTTTGAATAGTGAGCTCTCAGTGGATTGTGCAGCAATGGCCAATGAGCAATCTAGGCTAAAGAATAAACTGGAATAAAATGTTTTCATACAAAATGAATTAAAATGTAATAGCACAATATGTCTCAAAAATCTCAGGTGATAATAGTAAATAATGACAAAATGATTAAAGTAATCATTTCAATTATAAGCATCAATTTCACCAAAACCACCTATTTACTAGTTTAATGAAAGTGTCATTTATTTGACTCGGCTAACACTCTTAAAAACTGCAGTCAAGAGACTTTGAATTCACAGTAATAATTCTTTTTCTTAGTTTTATTATTGGACAACTTCGTCATCAGAGCTTTTCATCTCAGTTAGTCAAGAAACACATTGGTCAAACGAAAAGTACAAAATATATCTTTAAAAAAAGGTCACAATCTATTTTGCTGGGAGAAAGTTATGATTGAAATCAGTACAGCAGTGCAATATTCACAATGAGAGATCGCAGAGCAGAAGTGTCGAGAACGATGTGAAATGACACATTTCCTGGTAAAACCCTTGAGATCTCACAAGCTTTCATTATTTCTCACTCCACAGGCTGCGGAGCCTGGCCTGATTATGATTTGCTTTCACTAAATTAAACAATTTAGTGTCTAATGGGGGAAATTTATTGGCCGAAACCAAGAACACACACACACACACGCCCCAAAACACTTGTTGACGTAGGTTTTGATTTGTGGATTAACAATCAAGCCAAACATTAATCTGGCAGACATTCAAATTTTACACCCCCAATACAGACGTTGATCACATTAATTTGGATTACTAACCAGACCAGAACTACCAATAACCAGACCAGAACTAGTGCCAATAACGAAGCTTGCAAAATCCAAGGTGCCTACAGGAAAATATACAACCAGAGTTTAATGCAACAGTACCTCAAAATTGCTCCATGTGAAACAAAACAGAAAAGAAAATATTCTTTGAGGTAATTATTCTAGTGTCTGAGAAGCTACCATCTGATGACTGCAATGATTCAAGTTGTATGTCACAAAATGGCTTAAATGAACAGTTTGTATTAAATATTATCTGATATCTGTAAACACAAACGTTGAATTTGTATGATCTCACTTTTCATGGCGGACAGAGAAATTCTCCTTCAGTTCTTCCTGACTGAAAATGTTTGGGACCTGCTAGACTTCATGCAAATGAAAATATTGGAGTTAATCTATAAATAGGTTTTGAGCTGTGAATGGGGATAAATTACTGTCAGAACCATCTGACACTCAACTGAAATGTCCAGCGTTAGTCCAGCTCTCTGCCTCATTGATCATGAGGTATGAGGCGTTTCTTCACAAGTTCCTATTTCAATCTACAACTCGTCCTTGAGGTTAGAGTCCGTTTCCTCTTCTTCCTCCTCGTCTTCTTCTTCCTCTTCTTCTTCCTCCTCCTCCTCTTCTTCTTGCTCCTCCTTATCCTCATCTTCCTCTTCATCCTTTGCCTCCTCCTTTCTGGCCTTGTCCTCTTCATCACGCTTCTTTCTCTCTTCTTCTTCTTGACTTTCCTTCATCTTCTTCTCTGCATCCTGAGTGTAAGATAAACAAGCGCCCTCTCATTACTTTGTTTTTGACACAAGAGTATAAAATCACTGACCAGAAATGTTGTTGTTCTAAAAACATACCTTGGTGACCCCCCAGGTCTCGTTACCAACTTCTTCTGCCAGCTTTGGATCATTGGTAATGAGGAAGTTGTCAAATATTGTGCCAGATTTTACCTGTGATAATGTAAAAGCAAAAGGTGACTTGAAAGTGGCTTGAAGCTGGCTTAAATCTGACGTAAGTCATTTAAACACTTACAAATAAACCTTCTATTGGAATATCAAGTTAAAAAGTACCTGCCACAGGTCCAGTCCAATCACTCCGATGCTGCCGTATTTATAGATCTGGTTGTCAGGCGTGTACTCTGGGTTATCTATCTCAGGATGAACCCATTTCCCTTTGTAAGCCGGGTTGTCAATCTGCCGGGGTTTCCATTCACCCTTAAAGAATGAAAATGTGGTTTTGAATAAGATGACACACACATCCAGCATCCATTGCAAAAAAAACCTCCATGTTCTTTGTTTAGCATTAACTATTAGCATTTAAGAAGCCACATTCTAAAGCACCTTGTATTCAGGATTGGTGACCATAGGCGGCTCCCACTCCCCGTCCATCTCATCATCCCAGTCATCTGGTTTCTTGGCATCAGGATCAGGAATGTTCTCAGGTTTGTCCCACTCCTACAGCAGCACACAGGAAGTTCAACAAAGCTGATATTAGCCAGAAAGCTAAGCTATGATTTAATGGCTTCGTTACAACTGCTGTTTTGCACAAACAATTATTTTTGTAACCGTGTAACTTTTGTACAACACATTATATGTTATTGCCTCATCTTATGATTGTTTTCCTCATCTTGTAAGTCGCTTTGGACAAAAGCAGTTGCTAAACAACTAAATGTATTAATTCATTTCTTAAACACATGTGTCACTGAAATAAAGTAAGTAGCATTTGGCTGGTCAATTGTAATGAGTAAAAATAAAGAGTTCACCCTTATTTGTGTCTAAATTTTGACTTGGCCGCACTGATATTTATCCTAAACAGATTTTTTTGCAGCAGATAAGATAAAAGGTCATTTCAGCTTTCAGGCAACAAAAAAGACCACCGGTCTCACCTCTGGTTTCTTGTCCTCAGGGTCTTCGATCTTCTCTCTCTCGTCCCAATCCTCTGGCTTTTTCGCTTCAGGATCTTTAATCTTTTTGGGAGGCAGGAAGTCCCAATCCTCTTCCAGAGATCCGGACTCCACCTTTTTGTTATCGATCTTGACTTCGTAAGTGTTGTCCGGACTGACGATTAACGTGTACAGATGGCTGTACTCATCGTCCTGAATAACAAAAACATGGTTTAAAACTTAGTCTCTTAGGAAAAGTCTGTTGCCATGGAGACATGAACAGTAGGATTACCTTGCATCTGATGTCTTTGTTGATTAAATGGTTTTTGCCCTTGTAATTGAAAATGACATGAACTTTCTTGGTGCCGGGACCACAGATGTCAGGGCCTGGAAAACACACAACATGTTTTACATTTTCGCTATATTACATTTATGCATTTGACAGCCACTTTTATCCAAAGCGTCTTACAACGTATTTAAGATACATCATATTTTATCAATACGTGTTACCAGTTAAGCTACAGGAACACCTCAGATGTTTTCTGAAAATCAATCATTTTGTTATGAAAATGTATTCATGCACATTTATTAACAGTTCACTTTAACTAAGAAATCTAAACATCTGGACGAACTTGTTGAATTTGACCTCAGAGACGTTGCTCATCACATTAGTAACTGATCATCTGAGACTCACCGAACATGATGTTATATGTGGAGTCTCCATGCATATCTTCTTGTTTGAGGTCTGATGGGAAAAGTTTGATGTAGCCGCCTCCACAGTCGATGCTCTGCTCGTGTTTAACACTAAACTGGATCACAAGCGGCTGGTCCTTGTTGCTGAAGTCCGGGAATCGGGCCGACAGGGCGTAAAAATGGGCATCCTCACTGGTCTGAAGACCTGCGTTTTCCAGACACATCATAAAACCAGAAATATTAGCCTAAAACAACTTACAGATAGCAGCTTTTCCTTTTTACTGGGGGGTGAGATTTAGTAATTGTGCGTTAGTGATCGTGTTTAAAGTTAGTGGCTTTAAACACGTGGCTTTAAAATGTTTGGACATAGTAAATATCAGATGATGCGACACGCCTGCAGCCCAGGAGAGCAGGCGTCATTACGTCACATGCGGTAGCCCCGCCCCGCGTATTATACGTGCATAAAATAACGCAAAGCAACAAAAACCACAAATTCAATGAAACCGGTGTGTAGATTTATAATAACCTATATTTTTTAAACTATATTTATAATATAGTATTGTGTAAACAACACTCACCTTTATCTTTCTCGGCATCGCCGTAAAATTTGCCTGCAGAAAGGACAAATTTCCCGTAGTCGGATTTATGCTTTGATTCCGCCCATCGGCTCCTCCAGCTGTCTGCGATTACAGATTATTGACAGGAAAAATGCTTTTAATAAACACAAAATAACAAACCATCGTCAGAAAACATGCCCGCATATTTACAACAACAAAATGCACGTCAATCATCGAAGAAAAGCATTGCTTCTGGCCATCGTTTATCCGCACAACCACTCGTTATAAAAACATATGGGGTCTAAATTAAAGACATTTTAATTTGCATTGATAAATGAATAATAAATCTTTATTATTTATAGTAACATTTGGTGGCACGTCATTGGCCACCATGCAAGACCACGGAGACAACATCACGTTGAAATGTAGGAAGCCATCGAGAGCATAAATGAGAAAATAGAAAGCAAAGAAAACAAAATATTGCACGACAATGTTTTTAAACTCACCACCGTCTTCAAACTGCTCGCGGAAATAAACAGACGATTCTGCAGCTATTAAAGCGAAGGACACCGCCATGAAAAGCAATGATAACGTTGTCATCTTTGCAAAAAACGTAGTCTCCGATTTATCAGAGAATAGAGGGGTAAAATATAAAACAATCGTATTTAAATAAGCATTTATATGAAGCTCGTTTATGCTCTATGTGGATCTGAGCATGCCTGCCTCTAGCCTGAGAACAGATGGCTGCCTCTGATTGGACGGCAGCTGGAGACGAAGCGTCACACCTGCCAGCCAATCAGATTCGATTGCGGAAAACCGTAGATGTCCTCTGGGCCAATGGCAGCTGACCACGCATTAGACCGACGCACGATCCCAAGATATAAGCACGACTACAGGGAGGGCGATATGAGACAAGCTTATTAAATACTGTTTTCAATTAGCATTCAATAAATATGAAGCTAGATTAATACATACATGTGATAATCTATATGTGGCTTCTTCAGAAACATCACATTTTTATATCACTAAGTAATGTGGTCCAAATTTTAGTTTAAAGTAAATATACATCCCATACTGTAAGATATTTATCCAATCATTGCATTATTAGGATCTGATCTGTATGTTTATTATCTGGTACCTTATTTGCACCTTAGATAAAGTTAAACCAACCAAGCGGTTTATCAAACAAAATCCACAAGTTTTATAAACAAGGTCAAGAGTTTACAGGTCATTTATTTTCAGTTGAAACAAATGTAAGAAGCATTTAACCGTTTCCCACTGATGTCTGTTACGATGGGGAAACAGTAATTCAAGTCATTTTTTATGTAAAAATGTTGCTGACGGCTAAGCTTTAATTTCATGGTCACTGTCTGGTTATATTTGTGGATAAAACCTTAAACCTTTAAACTTTCATTATGTTTAGTGGTAAAAACATTACCAGGTAAAAAAGCCAGTTTATGTATCTTGTAGTGAGATAGTGACAAAAGATTCACTTTAATAGCATGAGAAATGAGTGCTGGCATTAGAGTTGTAAACACACCTCAAAATAAAGTACAATTAGAGCAATGATAACTTACCGCTTTTCATCCTACAACATCACATTCATAAATATATTTTTAAAAATCACATCAGACATCGATCAAAATGGAAAATGACAATACTGATACAAACTGGTTCTGTTCCAGTGTTTTAAAAACCAAAAAAAACTCATTGTACCCTTAAAATGCACAAAACAAATACCATGACTGTATTTAACACAAGATTGTAACGATATGTAATATATAAAACCATCCATGATTGTGAAATGTGCCTCAAAATATATACAACACTTAACAACTTCAAAGTAAAAGTCTGGGTTTAAATACAACAGCATTTGTGAAGTACAGTCAATGACCACAGAAAATAATTTTGAATTGACCCTCAGTTTTGTAAACAAAAGCATTTACAGTAAAACACTTACAGTAAAAGTCTAACAGGCAACTGATCTAGAGGGTTTTAAAGCAAAACAAATGAACAGCCACTGTATGCGCATTACTGTAAACACTTCCTCTGCTTTCACCATCACACCAATGCATGTAAACTTTAATGTTACTTGGAGAAGTATATAAGAGAGAAGTAGATCAAATGAGTTAAAAAACCATTAGATTAGAGTTTAAACAAGCACCTACTCTCCCTGTCCCCAAGTGTTTTACAAATCTGAGGTATAGAGTTGAAACTCTATGATTTTAATGCATTTTCATCGTAGTTTAACTTATATGTTGCATTTCAGAAACAAGCAGCTTCATTTATGCTTCATTCAAGTACAAACTGACTTTTATTCTTCGGTGGTTTTATGTAATTCCCCGTTACGGTAGAAAGAAATTGATCCTTTGAGGGATTGATTTGCACCCCTGTGCGGAGAAAAGTTTCTCCTCTTTGGGAACATACATCATGGCTTTGGCCACTTCATCCAGCGTTCCCTCATCTGGCTCAAGGCCACGAGCAGCGTATGCATCCTGGGCACACAGTTTCACATGCCGGTACTCCAGTGGCAGGAACGGTACAAAGAAGTCAATCAGATGGCCTGACATCAGCTCACTCTGGGCAAAACCTCCTGCAGGGATCAAAATCCTTTTAGAAAAAATATCCTTATGACATTATATGGTTCAGTACATTTACATTTACCCATTTATCTAAAGCAACTTACAGTGCATTCAAGCCATACATTTGATTAGCATGGTAGATAAATGTGATAGTGATAAAATGTTTGTGTACCTTCTGCCTCCATGGCTTCAGCCCGTAAAAGATGTTCTAAGTCCTCCATACCGATGTCCTCTCGGTTCTGTCCCGAGTGCCAGAAATCCAGTGCCACCTCATTAATGGCTCCACCACCGATATTGCTAATGCATGCCATTACAGAAACAGTCATCAGTTTTCTCTGTAACTCATTTTGAAGCAGTGTGTTCTGTATAATGGTTCTGGCCTGTAATGATCACACTAACCTTAGAAACAGAAATATGGCTCTTCTGTAACTGACCCCATCCACATTATCATAATGGTCCATGTAGGGCTTTATGGCATCAATGAGACCAGGGTGCAGCTTCTCAGCCTCGTCAAAAATGAAGAGAGTCTGTGGGCATCTCAGGACCATGTCACGGATTGCTTCTCTCAGCTGCCCCTGCTCACAAACACATTAACACAAACACACACACACACACATACACATTAGCACACACAAACATAAACACACAAACACACAAACATAAACACAAACTCTGAAAGATTTGCCAACACATGCAAGAACATTTAACAATGAATTGTACATACGCACATGATCAAAGTTCCAAATTATGCATCCAATTATGTCAAAGATCACAAAATGTCAAGACTTGTGTAACCGTACCACCGGCAGTACATGTTCCCCACATGTCCAAACAGTGTGATTGTATTGGACCACTGCCTATATCAGCTGTGTTGCAAGAACTGTTTTACTATTCACATCATTACATTAAAATTAAGGAATAAATAATCCTGTGTAACGGTAATAAATTAACTAATGACCGAATCTGAGAAAATGACCCGGTCAGGCGTGTGGGTGTTGAGCTTTGCTCACCTTGTACACGTCCACCAGTCTGGCGTGAGGGAAGTGGAACGGGGCGATGAACAGACGCACACACTCGCTCTTTATACCGTCCCGGTATAGGTTGTCCGCCACTATCCGGGCCACAAAGTTCTTGCCTGTCCCAGACCAGCCGTGGAAGGACAGAGTCAGGGGCTTATTGGATTCTGGGTTTTTGATGAAGCCTTGAATCGCTTTCAGAACCACAGACTGGGCCAGGTGCTGTCCGTGAAGCTTTAGCTGAAGATCTCTCTCCAGTCCTGAACCGTTGAAAAACACATTTATAATTATAACAATTTTACAGAGATTAGAAACTATTGATGAGCTAAAACTAACATGAGTTTTCCCATTTCAAAATCCTAACATTTCCTGATGTTAGGATTGTTGAATGTTATCATCATCACAGGAATGCAGTGATGATGACTGATGGTACCTGTGATGTTATTTGTAATTCTACAGTCTCCTGAGTCGCAGCACTGAACCAGGCTGCAGTACCAAGCCGTCAGCATACCGGTGTAATACCGGGGCAAACCTGACCAGATGTCCCCTGTCGGCACTGACAAAATTGTGTAACATATGGAAACATTATAGTAATATTTATCATTGCATCATATTAGCACAGTAGTAGAAACTAAGTATAAATACCACCAATACTTAAACTACATGTAAAATATTTATGTAAATACATGAAATAAAAATATAATATATATACAAAATATAAATATATAGGATTGATAGACAGATAGGCCTTAATGTTACTATATTCTGTACAGTCTACTGGATACTGGACTGTTTCGCTATATGAAAATATACATTATTATACAGTGATGCCCTATTGTTTAATTATTATTATTATCATTATTATATCGATTAATAATAACACGATTTCTGTGTTTTTTTACCTTGCTGAGTCGCATCGTCTTGGTTCGGCTCGCATTCGCCTTCCCATAAATTGCAATAGATGTAGTTAAAATAATAGGTGGAAACATTGGAAATGCTGTCGAGTTGAAAGAAATCCGCTTCAGCCGAAACAGCCAAGAGCAAAATGACGACGGGAATCATCGGTGCCGACGGAAGCGTAAATCGCACGATGTCTGTCTGATTTTGGCACCATTGAGGGATCGGACCTGGGCTCCATTCAGCGGCTGACTCCCGTGACGTCATGACGCATCAGCGTACGGCCGAGGCGGGGCTTAAGGGTTTAGGCTCCACCCTCAAAGTGGGTCCCGCGCGGAGGGTCTAAATAATCGTCAATTATTATTTTATAATAATTATAATTTTTAAGAATTGCGTGTAAATTATATGAAACGCGGATTAGCATCTTTTAGCTTCACCTTTTAACTGGCCTGTTGCTATAGCAGCGGTGAGAACTGAGCGGTCACGTGGTAGCAGTTACTTTCTTCTGCGCTGAGGGTGGACGCATCAACTTACTAATGCTTGCGTTTTAAGTTAACTATGAACTTTTAATGTTAATTAAAACCTTAATCATGTCCAACTGGTACAGCCACATATCTTAAATCACATTTAAACCCCCTTTCATTCAGTTTGAAACATTTAAACGCTAAAAACAAGACCAGAGTTCAAACAACTGCATTTTATTTAGGCATCGATGCTTTATTGAAGTAACAAGTAGGTACATTTCAAATAACAGTAAGAGACAAGTAACAGTATTGTCTGGTTGAGAAGTCAATCAGGAAATTACATCTCAATCTTCAACTGAGGCAGCTGACGTTCTGTGGGAGGGAAAACAAGGAAAAAACAAATAAAGACAGGAACACAAGTCTTAAACATGGTTCCAGTAGGAACATCAACCTCAGATATAAATGGAACGTGGGGTATAATCAGCAGATTCAGTCGGCAGAATCAATGACATCACAGGTTGCAAAAAACCTGGAAAAAACATCTGGAGTCAAACACACCTGAATGGACAGCACATGGTCTCCCAGGTTCCTCAATGGTTCTAGTACCTGTCAATGAGCAGAGACCTGTTAGGAACAAACACCCACAATAAGGCTCAGGATTTAGGTCTTAACTGACCAGATCAGCCAGAGCTAATATCCAACCCTCACGGCAAAGTCAGTGGATACCAAATTCATCACGATAGTCATGCAAAATCTGCAGAGCTAGAGTAAGTGTAGAAAACTCACATCCACAGAGTGGAAGAACGTCAGACAGCACTGCACTCAGGACACATCCGGAGGATCAAACGGTTATACCTAAAACAGAAACAGGCCATTTAAGTTCAGTTTAGCATTTTTAAATCAACCTCAATATGACTTCATTCTCAATCAGGAAGTGTTACTCATGTCCTCAACAAGATAAGAGACCTGATTCAAATCATCATTTTGAGACATTGACTTCATGCTCAGAGGCACAGACAAGAAACGTACCCATAAGTCTCTTGAGATCAGGCACAACTCCAGTCAGACATTTTTCTGCAAAGAAAACAACAGTAAGAAACCAGAAACAGCTACTAGATCAGAGAGAAAGGACTGCAGATGCATCAGCTAGGAGCGAAAGACATTGCTCTGCGTTCTACATGGGTTTTCTGCTGAACTATGCATTCATCACGTGCATCACAGGAAGTTACATCACAACGGTTATGAACAGTTTAAAATCAGTACCGTGCAGATGGAGCATCTTCATGCATCCAGTCGCAGTTTCTGCAGCAACCGTGCAGATTGAGCATCTTAATGCAAGTTGCAGTTTCTGCAACCTGCAAAAAAAAAAAAAAAAAAACCCATTTAATCCAGAGCAGACGCACATAAAACGATGGACTAAAACTCTGCACTGTTTCAGCATACATGCGTCTTTCAGTCTAATTCAGAGAGATTCCCATTGTTTTAAAAAATCATCATAAACAGAATTAATCTGTCTGAAGAGTTTATTTTGAAAGCTCACCTTTCATTTGATCTGCAGAGCTTGTGTTCCTATGAATTAAAGGAACAGGTGAGAACAACCCAGAACACAAAAACTGCTGTGATGCAAGGCTGTGCTTCAGATAAGAGCTTTAGGTGGTTAAAGTCTCATCATTCTGAGCTCAAGAGTAGCAAATGGGGTCATCACAAACACAGCAGCAACTTTTATTTACATGATGCACGTGCAAATACCTATTGGATCCGTGTGGCTCCATTTGGGGTCCAAACTCCTGCAAACAGAATCTTATTACAAAACAGCACCTTTAAAATGAATGAAGGCAAAATAACTTGGAGCCTCAGATTAAAAAGTGTCAGAAATCACTCCTGTCCACTACTCTTATACATTTTATTCATCATCGGCATTAAATCACGTAGGATTTAACTAGAGGTTTATGGTTTAGTTACCTGCTGTTTAACTCATCCGCCACATTGGACCTGCAAGACCAAACACGTCGAGTTAGTCTCGTACAGAAAGTTAACACGTGTGAGCTACACGTACGACACAAACACGATTCAGAAAAGTTGGTATTCATCAGTTTTTTCAGATGTCCCTACCAACATATTTTTCATCACACGGTTGTGAATAAAGTTTCCTAGGCTAAGAAACGAAACACGTGGGCAATGACGCAGCAAGACGCAAGTTTACGTAAATCAAGTCTTTAAAATACTTGATGAACACAAATCCAAGACATATCAGCTCATTATTAAACACTTGTGTTCAAAAATAGATGGTTATCGTTATACATTCATTCATTCATTCATTCACTCGAGGCCTATGAACACGTGGGTCGCAAAATGCCACCAGCTAACCTTCAAAAGAACAAAAGCTTAACAACTGATCATTAAAATAAACTACTTAAATCCTACAATACCTATAACTACCATTAAATTAACTTAAAATTAAAAGCACAAGTCGACATACCTTCTCAGACCCACCATGGCTGAAAGAGACCGACGGACGGCTCGCGTCGCGTTTTATAGGACTTCAGCGCAATGCATTGTGGGAAACTTCCTGACATGCGCAGTGCGGTACAGAACAAACACGAGGTGGCGTGTTTGGCTTTAGTTATTTTTGTAGATTAATGCCAAAGAAATAATAATGATACTGGTTCATTTCACACTTTAATCACATTCACATCACGTTTTTTATATCATAGTAAACCAAGTGTAACCAGTGAATAAGTTTAGGTCTCCCATTTAAGAGAGAAGTATTTAGATTAAAGTATTTTTAACAGCTTTACATACACCAGCACCTTTCTGCCCTCATCCGGGTGCCAGATGACAATGGCTGATACACACAAATGCTGTTTTGTAATAAATATCCATGCAAAATAAACTTTTAAATCCGTGTGTGTTATTTCTAAAGCATCCATAGTGTTGTTTCTTAATAGTGCATTAGTTTTATTACTGTTTCATGTTTTTAATGCGATTTAAATGATATCATTGTGTTCTGTTCCGACTGATCTGTGCCAAACAAATGGGCCCAAGTTGTCCTTTGGAAATTTAATTTGCTTCCATTTTCCTGGATTGCTTCCCGAACTCCGATCATCACAGAGATTTTAAATCAGTTTCTCGTTTTACTGACAACTGCACCATCTGTTCTCGCACTGATAGTTTCTAAATGTTTAAACGTATAAACTATGAGTTGCTGTCTCAAAATCCTGTTACATCTTATAGTTATGATCTACGTTACGTCTGTGTTTCTCTAATGCTGATGACGGCCATCTGTTAGAATGACATCCACTGTGTTTGCAGTGCTAATTTTCTGGAACAACTTTGCATTTGACTCATGGGCTAGTCGTGGCCCTATGGTTTGAATCAGACTTGTAAACCAAAGGTTGTAGGTTCGATTACCACACCCAGCAGGAAACGACTGAAGTGAATTTGAGCAAGACGCCTTTCCCAGCTGGTCTTCAGAGGCTGCAGTGACAGCTGGTTAAACGGAGAGGTCAGATTTTAAATATGGGTGACCATTCACTGACAAATACATCACTTTCACTGTCACACTCACTGTTGATGTTTTCAGCATAGACAATTAACTGCAAAATATACACAGATTCCCTACATTCAGATGTAAAATTTGCCATATCTATAACAAGAAAATCATTCAACCTTCTCACACAAATTGGTCTCACTGAGATTTAATATTTTATTTTGATACATGGAAATCTGGTACAATCAGATGTTGTCAGGCAAAGAAACTGTTTGTTGAAACTGTTTG
Organism: Yasuhikotakia modesta; assembly: GCA_036877545.1. NCBI lineage: Eukaryota > Metazoa > Chordata > Actinopteri > Cypriniformes > Botiidae > Yasuhikotakia > Yasuhikotakia modesta. The sequence goes on from JBAJNP010000476.1 coordinate 81,560, forward strand.
TTCGTTGCAAAGTAACAAAGATGAGGCCTTCAGTGTATGGCAAAGTCTTAAAGTAGAGTAGATGATTTCAGCATTAGCAAGCTAGCTTTGAAAGCTCTCTTCAGAGAACACATGACAGTCGGACTGAATGCAATGATTGGACAAACATTTTATGGTCCTGCACCTTCTGCAGAAGATATTCTGCGTTTGCTCTCACGGTGTGAAGAGACTTTCAGCCAACATAAAAATATTCCTGGAAAAAAAGTCACTTTAACTGCCTTTAATTTACACAATTTTAAAGCATATGGCATTTTCATGATATAGTTCTTTAAATGGTCTTTCCTGTTTTGATCTATCTGAATATAAAAAAAACAAGCATAACACTATTGATTTTGTCTGGTGAAAATATACTGGGTAAAAACAGCATTCCATGTTTTTACCTGAAGTAAATTTGACAACCACAAGACCAGTGAGAAGTCAAATTTGTTCCAAATCTTGGGCCTGAGAAACTTTCAAATGTCACAGATTTTTCAATGATAAACTGTTAAGAATTTCACATGGACAAGCAGAAAAGACAATCCAATCTCTGCAGTACATGACAACTTGAAATGTATATTTATTTGGATTAAAATGTGACATTTCACAGAGAGAGAGATTGCAGCGCAACGTGATAATGTTGCTTAACCCCCCTGGAATAAGCACAGATTTGTAGGATGGCTTCATGTGCACCATTATGATTTTCTATTGGACAGTCCAACTTTTCACTAAGTTGATAAATTATGTTGAGACTCAATTAGATAAAAATAAAAACCTCTCTGAGGCTCTACAGCATGATATCAAATCATTCCCAAAAACAAAGGTCAAAACAGGCATTGGAATGAATTTCAACCATGACAACCAGTTGTCTGAAATCTGAGTCAATGAAAGGGTCAATTTTACTTCAGCGTTAATTTAATGTTACGGCTCGTCACTGGTCCACTCATTGTATGAAAGCGGAAACTTCATAAATCTCAGCAAACAGAAAACCTGCATCTTTGGGGGCGGTTTGCCTAAAATAAACATTCTGACATCAATTGCCTCCCCGCATTTTCATATCAAACATGACTTCATTTGTGGAAACACACCAGATGTGGTTCACTTGCTAATGTTCAGCCTCAGTCACCATTTCCTTCCATTAGATGGAAAAAACTAAAAGCAAATGGCTTTCCGTCATTCCACAGAAAGAGTCATGTGATTTTGGAACAACATGAGTGATTTTGGGTGACCTGTCCCTTTAAATTGCTGCTTATGGAGTAGAAAACAAAGAAAATGGTTGCCATCAGGTTTCTGTATTTGCAAACAGTTGCTATTGCCCAAGAGAAGAAGAATGAAAACAAGAATATATCATATCTTCTATATATAAATAGCTGTAGCTAGCTGTAAGTGAACCAAGATCTCATTTTGTTTATTTTGTTGGTCCACCGTTAAGGCAGAACATCAGGAGATACAGCCTCAGTCCTCAGCCCACCTGCTTCCCTGAGATGCAGAACGCTGTAGTTTCAGAGTTTGTTCGATAAAAACACGTCAACCCCTCAGGAGCGGGAGAGACGCCCTCCGGGACCCTCCTTCCCTGTCGAGACGAGAGCGCTTCTTTGTTTTGAAATGCTAAAGGGCTGCTGATCACGTGTCTTTGTGGTGTTTTTTCCTCAAGGGTTGGTACGGAGGTGGAAGTGTTGAACTAGCGAGCAGGGAGATAGTTTGTTTTTATTGGTATAGATTAAAGTTTTTTCATTCGTTCATACGTCAAAAATGCAAAGCTGTAAAGGTTCATTCATCAGTCACTTCAAGGCTGATTCAGAAAAGTGGTTTGCGAGAGTTCTGGTCTTAGACTCTGTGGAAAGCGCTTCAGTGTCGCTGTGATGCTAGTCGTTTCAGAAGAGGCTCATCGTAGACCCAGCATTCACCGTCCTCGTGAAACAGCTGCGGGGAAACAGTAGCAAACCATTAACACACTGGAATAAGCAGAACTGGAAAAGTAAGCCAGCTTAATTCAAGCCAGTTACAGGATACCTTAGATTTAAAAGTGTGTGCAATTAAAACCAAGTACTTAAACATTCAATTAAAATGAAGAAGACTTTGTATTACAGGGTATATTTGCGATTCAATCTACAATGTTTTCTACAATGTGAATAAAGAAACAAAATGCTAAACATAACTTAGCCTAATGCATTCAGTTACTCTAAGCATCATGGGTAATGCTCAGATTTAGAACATGTTGCTTATAAGCAACTAACTGAGCATCATTTATAAGCACATATTAATTTCATCTCTACAGGTTTATGTACTATATTTACAGTAAGTACTGTATTTACAGTAAGCACACATACTCTAGTCTCCCACTGCATCTCTTTCTCTTTTCTCTCTCTGGCCTCCGCTCTCTGTTTCTCCTCCAGTCTGTGTTTGGCCTCCGTCGCGGCGTCGATGTCCTTGAGTTTGAGGTTAATGGTCACGTCCTTCCACAAACTGCCGGAGAAATCAGAGGAGAAAATAAACACTTCCTCAGAGGAACAGACGAGCGTATCTGAAGTTCAGCCAGCAAACAATCTCAATCTGCACTGTAGCTTAAGGGAACGTAAGCGTTGGACGTAAGTTACACAGGTTTAGGGATGAAGACTTTAAGGAGCACAAAGCTACAAACCTTCTGGACTCGTATTCCAGCTGGTCCTCCAGTTTCCTCACCTTCTTCTTAATAATTCCCATCTTCTTTGTGTCAATGAATACTGTGTTTTCCTAGTAGAAAATCAAACACTTTGACCTCTGAAGAACACAATCTTGGATCTAATACTCATTTCAGAAGATCTGTAGGGGTCTCACTTACCCCAGTTGCCCATTTTGCATACATTACACCGTTCCACTCGCCCTCAATAGAGCAGTATGACTTCTTGTCGTTTGGGGCACTACAGGAGAATATAATGAGTATTTAATGAATTAGAAATGCGTTAGCAAACCATTAGCAGTAGCTGAATTTTTCGTTACAACGTATGATAACCACTATAAGTACAATAATGGCTTCAGAAGATGTTTATTTGTTTTTTTTTACTCTTTTGTGGTTTTTCTTATTTGCAAATCGCTTTGGATAAATATGACCAAATATTAGATGTAAACAATCATGAAATTTCCAATTTGGCTGAATTATTGTTTTGAACATCACACTTACAATATCTCAGCAGTTATTCTGTGTTTCTTTCCTCCATAGAAAGGTTTGGTGTGGAAAACTATATTGGCACTGTAGCCGGATTTGGAGCAGGAAATATTGCACTCGCCACCAAGCTCCACCCACGGAACGGTGAGGATCGACCTATAGGGGCAAAGCTCAGATGAGATGCTCCACCCCAACAGACATTTCAAATACTCAAAGGGACAAGATAATAGAAGCAGATGATGTTTACCTCCCGTAGCCATTGGGGAAAGTAAGAATATAGTGTTCATCGTATTCAAGACAAGACACACAACCTGCGGGAGACAGAAAATGATGATCCAGCACTGCAGCAGCATTGATCCGCAATTTAATTACGGCTGTCGATAGATCGATGAGATTCCTACCTTGACCGATGTTATGGACACCAATTGACATTCCGAGGAACTTAGATTTAGTCCATATGTGAGCGTTGAACTGGATTTTTTTGCCAAAGCACTCGGCGTAAAACGCAGATACTGCAGAATTATCACAGATAAAAACAGACTGTAAATGTGATTTAAGTTAAATGTAATTTATGGCCAAAATGTTGCTGTCATACAGAAACTGTTCTTGTAAACAATCAATGAACTAAATTAACGCATTAAATTAAAAGCTCTAGGAGTAGAATTATTGTAATTAATTACACTTCTAGTTAAGTCAACTAGTTAGTTGAGCACTCACTGGGTGGGTGGTGAGAAACCTGCTCTGCCACAAATGACACACTGTTCTTGCTGCTCCACGGCACCGGCCCGTCCGATACGGACTCCTGCAAAGAAAGAGATTATATATTATAAACAGAGAGATCATATATTCCCATATATTTCCATATATTCCCATACATTCCCCATATATTCCCTTCACATGCACACTCACTGAAGATGAGGAGTCCTCAGATTCGCAGGGCAGGTCCCAGTGGCAGAAGAATACCTCACCCAGGATGGGGTTATAGGGCTTCTTGGCCACGGATCCTTTCCGACCCGCGTGAAAGGCCGAGAGGAACCATTTTACCACCTGCACCATGCGGTCCTTTGGGTCCTGCTGCTCTGCGATACTGCAAACACACGTCAGAGAATCAATCGCAAGATTAACGCTAATGCACTAACATTTACGAGCGAGCGCCGCTCAATAAAAACATACAGTTTTTAAAAAAAATTAACCAACCAATAAAACCAACTTGCAGAAACGAAATGGACTTCCTAACACAGTATTTTTAGAGACAAAATGTCTAGTATTGTTTTTGATTTTATCTGCTTGTTTGGTTGTAACCGTGGTCACACCACAACACAACTTTGGACTGCAGTAACTGATTACAGCTATCCGACACTGAAAACTGTAAAGCTATTTTTGTGCAAGTCAGTGGTGTTGCTACGTTCAGTTAGCTAACTAAACAACAAATGACAATGCTGCTGTAATCAGACACACAAACGAAAAGAACAACATACGGCAGCACAGCTGTAAGATCATTTGTTACCTCACAAACAAATCCGGGTGTGCGAAGAAGTCGGCGTACATTTCCAGTAATGACCTCCTCTCCAGGATAAATGTCGGCAGCACAACCTGAGGATGAAGAGATGAGTTGAGAGGTGAATTTGACTGAAAGACAGAAGAGTGAGAAGGTGAGAAGGTTGCTGTACTGACCTTGGTGAGATCCATTCCCAGCCGAACCTGAGACAGCAGATGCATGATGACACTCTTGTGTTCCTCCACCGACTCCCCCTCACCATCATCATCCCTCTCGTCCTGACTGTCAAACTGATCTGAGACACACACACAGACAGAGAGACAAACACACACAGACAGAGAGACAAACACACACACACACAGACAGAGAGACAAACAGACACACACATTGGGTTTTCTTGTTTTATAGGGACATGCCATAGATGTACAGAAGGTTTTCATACTGTACATACTGTATATATACTGTACTGCAGTACCTGCATCACTGGTGCCATTGGACATGGAGGAGTTGATGGATTCGTTGGTGTCCGGCCGCTTCAGGGCTGTGCTGTCTTCACTGTTTACAGCGCCGGTTCTGTTTGGACTGGATTCACACACATTTATATCAGTGTAAAGGATTTGAAGACACAATAAATTGTGTGTGTTGTTTTAATGAGGTCCAATTATGGTGGCGTGGGCAGTGATCAGTGAGAGTGTGAGTTTGACTTTAGGCAGTAATTGTTTCTCACTATGCATGTGGGCAGGTGCTGTTTACTGTAATTCTTTAAATCAGTTTTAAATGATTGGTTTTATATAATAACTTTTGGTTTAATATCAAAAACGCCACAGTGTTTTGTTGAGTGTGTGTGTGTAACTCACTCCATGCAGTGTGTGTGTGTGTGTGTGTGTGTGTGTAACTCACTCTATGCAGTGTGTGTGTGTGTGT